>PVKN010024300.1:0-14479 GCA_004027915.1 Capromys pilorides
TGCTGCCCAGGCAGAAGAACAGCAACAGCCACAACAGAACACCTGCCCCCTCTGCCTTTACACCTCATTATGGCTGTGGGTCTAAATTTAGAGCAATGAGATGTCTGGAAAGCATCACCAGGGGGCAGGACTTGCTCCTCCACAACCTCGGCCCCATTGCCTGGAATTCACATGTGTCTCTAGAACCACAGCAGCTGCAGTGGATCATGAGGGTAAGGTCATAACCATGGGACAGAGCTCGGTATGCGTCAGCATCATGGCACTGCTGTCACATCCCTGTGCTGCTTTTCCTTGGACCCCTTCATGACATGAGAATAGGCCACTATCTTTGCTTGAATCACTGTTATGTAGGCTTCACTATTTAATTTAGTGAAATATTCATCAGTAGAGAAAGGTACACGGAATACAAAAATATTATAAAAGGAAGTCAAGGGCATGAACTAGGTCTATTTATCTACCTTCCTTTCTGTTTAACTGGTAGAAAAATAAGCAACCTCTGCATTATGATATTTTAAGCAGAACAGATTCATGTGGTATTTGTATAATAAATAATAAAATTTCAATCTCAACAATTACTAATTATTTTTAGTTGTACATACCTGGGCTCCAAAATCATTTGAGCTTTCCAGAGGCAGAGATAAGGGCTTTTATTTTGTGCCTGTCTATCTGTCACTCCCCTAGAATAAATCTTAATATGGGATTGATTAAAACCTATGAGAATTTGTCAAACATCGACTTTGTATGGAATTACTAACAATAAGTGGTAGAGGTGAAAGATGAGCTTAAAAAAATGAGATACCCTCATCCTCAATAACCTCATCATGTGCTGTACTCTGAAAGGTTGTTCATTTCCTAGTATCAGCCCTAACATAAGAAAGATTACGTCTGGTGAAATACTGATACGTTTGCTGTGTTATGCAGGCCGCTACTCCCTATCTTGCCTAATTTAATTTACTTCTCAGCTTAACAATAACTATTTTTGAATTCTAAAATGTTGATGGCAGAGATCAACATTAGGAGAAGCAGAAGAACACAAAATAAAGACACCAGAAGGAATAAAATGACAGTTCCTTATAATACATGGTTCACACTCCAGGTAGCTAGACGTTATGACCCAGAAGACAAGACTGCTTTCCATCAGTTGTGGAAATCCATGCTCAGTTCATTCTTTTCCTTGAAACACTTTGTTCTGGACCTACTGAGAGGTGTTACGGCACAGTACAGAAGTTTATTTGAAAGACCAGCTCTTGTTTATGTCATCATGACACACTTGACATTTGGAAACTCCTGCTTGTTACTAATCGCTTAATTACATACCCCAAAGTTTATAAAAAATCATAGGTTTAACTTCAACTTAAAAGATCTTTAATAGCTCTCGCTCTGGAATTTGATCTCATCCACTACATGTGCAATTCCATCTTTCATAATCATTGTTGACAATATAGACCTCATTTAAAGGAGAGAAATCTAAATATGCAAGAACTTTTTATTAAATTTGTGTATTCATGGAAAGAAGATGTGAAACAGATAAATCAATAACAGGAAGAAATAATCATTGACTTTATACACAGCAAGCCATTATGTAAAGCTTGCACTAATGGAGACTTACATGTGTAGTCTGGATGGTAGATGACCTTCAGGAAAAAATTCTAAGACAAAGCCGTTGCATATTTCTTTAAAGCCATTTGATGAGAGCATGAGTCTCAGCTATACATCTTTATTGTTATAAGAATTTACCTGAGCTATACATATCCCTTAGATAAAGTCAGCAATATATTTGATGAATTTTGGCATCTTACAAAGACACATGCACACAAACTTAAAACAGCTTTGCCTGGAAATGCAACCTAGAAAACATCATCTGGTATTTCTTCATGGTCAATCCATGATAGTCAAAGAAACTGATGATGACTTTCGTGGTGCAAGCAGTTTTGATAACAAAGGACACCAATATAAATGTAGACTCTTGCTCAAAATTGACATTCAAATGAATATACTGCATACTACGTGCACATTGACAGCTCTGGGAAAGCCCTGCAGTAAGGTAGCCTATGTAGCTATAACTGGACATTTTCCCTCAAGGTAACTTGTACATTATTCCACTTGGAAATCATGACAGGAGCTAACGGTATAAGGTTGGGTTTTACTTTGCATAATTCTCAGCTGAATGATTTATTTTTCAGTGCTGGGATTAGACCTATAGTCTTTGCACTGAGGTATGTCTTCACCTCACAAAACAGTGCTTCGTGAATGTTGAGACAAATTCTCACTAAGTCACTAAATTGTCCAGTCTGAATTTGAACTCATGATCCTGCTGCATCAGCCTTGCACAGTGCTACGATTACAGGTGCTCACCACTACACCCATCCTGAATACTATTTTTATCATAAATGCTTGCTATCGATGAGGGATTGTGGGAAACAAAAGACACATGAAGTAGGATATTCAGTCTTCAGGAGCCAGTACTTCTAGAAAGAATAGAAAATCTAATACCACCTGAAACTAAAATATCATGGCAAGTGATACGTAGACATGACAATTGTCATAGTTCAGTTGAACAGGGAAGTTTTCATAGTTGGGAGAGCTTCAAATCAAATCTTGAAGAATGACTTGAATTTCATCTTGGGAGACATGGGGTTTAAAAATACAAGGCACATCCAGGAAAGAACAGAATGTTTGAGTGACATGAGACGATTGGCTTAGGCAGAGTTCAGGGGTCAGGAGCCTCTAGGCTATGGGCTACAAAGCTCACCAGAAGCTTCCAAGAGAAGTCAGATTCCAAGAATGCCTAAACGAATGACTGAGAGAGGGAAGAATTACAAGAGGGGAGCGTAGGCCTCATGAAAATTTCCAGGGTGCAGGATACAAGGTGTAGGTACAGAGGTTTCCATGCTGGACGTGACCTAGGAATTCAGTCACCAGAGGTCTGTCATCCCCTGCTTGGATCACAGCAATACATAATTCCAGCAATACAAAATTCTGTATTTCTTTAAACAAGCTCATGTTATGAAGGATCAGACAGCTACAGATATTATTAGAAATGTTTGCAAGCAACCAAGACACCAGAAAATTATGGTTTGGGAACAACAGAAGAAAGTGATACATTTCCACTGCCTTTCATAAATCCAACACAGTGGCAGCACAAACCAGCAACGCTAAAATGTCACCTTGTGCGCTCCCCTTTCATCTGGAGCAGAAACCATGGAAAACTGATGAGACCAATTTTGCCCTTGCAACTTTGAAGGGTTTTAAGAGGTCCCCTTCACCCCTCCAGAGCCACACCTTGTTAGAAATCTACATGAAGCAAAGGTGCATCTTCCTGCAAGGAACATATAGGTCAAAAGTAAGCTGGCAATGATGTAGACTTAAGGACAAATACAGAAACATATAACTTGATTTCTAAAACTCAAGATTATTTACTTCTATAAGCAATTCTGTCATACCAGAGGCTTTCACCTCTGCTGGGGTGCTTTGGGTTAAATGTGTCTCCAACAGGAGGTACAAAAGGTTGACCTGGAACATGGAGAATCTTTTAGATAATTAGAATATGAGTAATCAATGTCCCCAATATCAAAATGGCCTTCCTGTTATACGGGATGTTTTACTGAAAAATAAAGCAACGTTAGCTGTGGAAAACTCCATGGACTTTCAAAATAATAGTCCCCAGAATATGTTCAAAGCCTTCATTAATTAGAATGCTGCATTACACATAGATTTTACTTCATTTATTTCACTAAGTAACTAAACTAAAGATCCCTCTTTTCCCACCTAGCCCCTTTTGAAAACAGAAAAAAATAAAAGCACTTTCCAGAAATGAGTTAATCTGTATTTTTTTTTTTTTTTGCCTTACCAAGTTCCTTATCTAGGTCAATGATTCCCAACAGCAAGCTGGTGCTGGCTATATCTGACTCAGGTAGAGAGCTTCTGAGAGGTAAGGATTCCTGGCCTGCAGCTACCTCCATCTCCATCTTGTTCTGATTGTGAGAAGATCAAAGGTGCAATTTCAGGTGTTGAATTATCCAAGTCTTTGAAGTCATTAATCCAGATGATAATGGAGGTGCTTCTAAAATGGTTCATAATATTGAGGGAGCTAGGAAATGTCAGGTAGAGCAGAGGCTGGACTAGCAAACACCTTTCCTTTTTGAACGTGGAGTTCTACTATGTCTCTCACTCTGCCTTGCAGTTAGGCAAGGGTGTGTGACTGGGTTCAGCTTCAGTGTGGAAGAAGAGCTATACATCTTCCAGAGAATCATCTCCATTAGTGCCCTACCTTTGGTTTCCAGTCAGGTTTCTAGGTCAGTGGAGAGCTGTGAGAGCCTAGAGGAGCATCAGAGCCTCAGGAAGGGATGACCAGGACCTGCTATTCAGCCATAAGGAGAAAAGTGAGTCATGGGTAAGAAAATGGATGCACCAAGACCATAATGCTAAGCAAAATAAATCAGACACAGAAGTTTACATGGTGTGTGTGTTCTCTTTGATGGGAAACCCAAAAATATAAATAATGTAAAGAAAGAGAGAAAAGGTAGATGATAGGAAACAGGGAGACAGACATTGTGGAGTGGGAAGAAGACCTGAGATGGGAGGAGATGGGTGGAAGAAGAGAAGAGGAAGTAGGCCAGATCAAGATGCGCGATACATATCCCAGTGCCCCATGGGGCTGTATTCGTTATATGTTTCACAAACATATACTGATTTAAAAAGACTACTGATATATGAGTGGGTATGAAACTACCAGTGTCCACTTTTGGAAGGTGAGATAGATGAAAAATCTAGTTTTACGGCTTTTGGGGATGGGGGCCCAGAGACACCACCTAACCTTGCCACCACGATCTTCCCCTTACTAAAGTAGCTACCTTGATATTGTTGGTAGACTTTGCAGTTGATCAGGTATTTCTGAAAATCATGGAGCAATATACTCACATTTCAACATCTAACTAAAAGGCACAGAACCATAGGCCATCATTAACCTTTAAAAGAAATTCTGATATGAGCTTATTTCTGTGGTTTCCTTTTCCTGCTAAAAGGAGAATACAGTGGGAGTAGAGGAGATCTGGCTAATGGAGAATTCCAGGTAATAAGATTTTGATTTAATGAGTTTTTATAACAGTTACAGGAATAAAAATGAAATATAGCAACTAATAAAACTGAATTTTTGGAGTCCAAATGGATACAAAATAAAAGGCTGTGAAAATTTAAGGTTTAATAGAATCAAAAAAACCTGAAGAATATTCAAAAGGTCATGATATTTATTTACTTTTGAAATATCAGCAGGAAGAAATTCTACCACTGATCTCATCACTGTCATTCCTTTGGAGAAGATTTTACGGTCTAGTGTTAAGAGGACAAGGTTAGGTGCCAGGCACAGTGGGATCTACATCTGAATGGAGTCTCTCCGCCTCATTTTCCCAGCTGCACATGGGTGGAGATCTTACCACATTCGTTGGGTTGTGCTGAGATCCCACTGGGCTCTAAGGCAACACAGGACTCACTGTAGATATTTAATATTGGTTTAGATTAATTTAGTAGAGGAGGCAGCTCCACTATGTCATCCTCTGAGGATTACCAGTTCATCTACATTATGTGGAATACTTTGAGATGTTGAAGCAGAACTAGCTAATTTTTATCCCAGGAGAAAAATAAATACTCTGATGGTGGCTAGGCCTGGGCTTCTGCACAGCTTAACACTGTTCTTGTAAAAGAGCTGGCGCGCTGATGTCCCTGTATCTTAATCCTTTTTCTGCCAGCCCCAAAGACCTTGATCTTAGGCAAGGCTCACTGGTGTTTAAAGCTCCTTCTGTTCTCCCAGAGCAGAGCAGGGCCGCCTGCCACCGTCCTCCACTCTCAGGAGCTCAGGATACCAGAACCCTTTATAATATCACCTGCATCACTGACCCGAGGAAGCGGGGGCAGCCACGCCCTGGCTGACCACAGACAGCCCTGAGAGCTGCCACCTCTTTTCTTTTGATAAGCTACTGAGGAAACACAATGTCTTTTCCAGTTTTCTAAGTTTTAGTTTGAAAATTGAATTCAGGAACTTGTCAACTCTGACAGCTGAGCTTTAAAATTCAGTTCAAAGACAATCTGCTTGTACTTTATAAAATCCGTCTCCTGACTTCAGAGCAGTAGGATTTTTCAAAATCTCCACTACGTGGGGAATGAAAAACTTTAGTTTTCCTTCTTCCCAATTAAACTTGGATTCTTTATTTAAAAAAAAAAAACTGTACAATATTTTTTCTCCTCCCACACCAGTTCTCCCCTCAACTGCGTCTTCCTACAAACAGAATTTCACCCTTCATCTCAAAAAGCGAAGCTAAGACTTCGGTGTGATGCCGCCCCGTCTCATCAGCAAACATTGATGACAAAAATAGATACGGGATTAATCAAAACCAACACTGCTCAAATGACAGGATTTATGACACTCGAGGCCTTAAAAATAATAATAAGTAAAGCCTGGGTAAGAAATCACTCAGCTTCCTAATGTTACAAGAGTCTCACCTGGCATCGCTTTCCTCCATCCAAGGGAATATTGAGAGGTAAAACTACCAAGACTCAAAGAGATAGGTCAAAACCCTAAACATGGCAGGAAACCTGCGGTAGAACCACGATCCAGTGACAGATAGCAAAGGCCTGTCTCTGCAAGGGAAATCACACAGTGAAGTTCGCTCCTGACATTTCATTCACACAAGAATAACAGGACCCTGAAGTTAAACAATGACATTCCAAAAGGAAACACCTCTGTGGATGACACTTCGCGCATAGTTCAGCCTCCGAGGCACATACCCGAACCAGAAGCTCATATTGCTCAGGTGTGCGTGTGGGGACCCGCGGGGGAAGCAGACAGAGGGAAGAGAAAGCGCGAGCGAGCAGAGACAGGCAGCCAGGGCTGGGAGCTAGGCGAGGGGAGGGGGCAGGAGGGTGACAGTTAGTTCATTTCTGCTTCTTCCCCAAGGACCTGAGCCTTCACTTCATAGATTTTTTTTCAGGTGACATTTGGAAGGTGCGGCGATCATCCATTCATTTGGGTTCGGTTTGGCCTTTCAACGTAATATGTCAACTGTGAGCTCAAGCTGGTGAAGGGGCCGAAATATTTTCATGAAAAATAACCAAGCCAGACAGCTCCTGTTGTCAGGAAGACCCCGTGAAAGCAGGCTGCTTGGAAATTAGCCACTTGTCACTTGGGCTCAGGGGCACAAAGCCACTGGTGACCTTCCGCGTGGTTCTGTTCTTTTGAGTAAAAAGATATCACGGGGTAGCAGTACCACGATTCCAGAAAAATCCAGCGCGCTTAAGTCCCACATTACCGATGTCAAATCTGAAGCGAAGTGCTTTTTGGTGGGCTGAGAACTGATGAAAACCAAAGCCCTACTGAACTCCAGAGGCAGGCACCAAACCTCAGTTGCGCTTTATGCCACTTTGCCTCTATTTCATGAAGATCATTAGTTACTACATTTATTAAGATTAATTTTAAATTGATTTCAAAATGGTTTCAACAGTGGGTTTTAATTGAATATCATTCCCATATTGTATTAGAAATCAAGTGCTAACCTAACTATAAAGAGGAACAACAGAACAGGTTCTTCACAGTGTTCGAAAACACACACACACACACACACACACACACACACACACACACACACAGACATCTCCAAAAACCTTGTTTGTGTTTTCTCATTAAATAATATACAACAACATCTGCTTCCAATTCCAGGTGACGCAGCGTGGACCTGCACCCCCAACCCGCCCCACAACTCCCAGTGTAAGCGTAACTATTTCAAAAAGGTGATTAAAACCAATATCTTGGGTACCAGTGCCTCTTCCCACATAGAACATCAGACCAAAGGGACTGAGTGAGTCACGGAAGTGCGAAGCAGGATGTTTAATTTGTTGAAGTTCCTAGAGTAATTTACCAGAAACAAAAATAAAACACCATAGCATTTTGCTGGCATCTTTTAAAAAAGAGAAGAAAGAAAGAAACTCCTGAAAGTACAGTAAGCCTCATAAGGTCTCTGACATGAATCTTCTCTGCGTGAGCTAGCATATTTTTGTGACTGTTCAGTAAAGAAAGGTCTCACATATTCCAACCATTTGCTCTTCTTCCCCCAAAGCAGGTCCTTTCTATGTAGCCACCCCCAGGTCCCCAACAGCTAAACGCACCCAAGCAACACCTATTCCAGCCTCAAGAATCAAATGACCCTGCTCCCTGGCTCATCTCAACTTGAGAAATTTTTCTCTTCTTGTGTAGAGTGGGGCACCATGCTCAACACTGCCCCAACTTTAAAATCTTATCTTCTATCTTCACAAGTAAAATATTGCCACTTCTCCTTTCACTGTTTTAAAATGAAGCTTGAAATGAGAAGAATGATGTTTGCAAAGGGAAAAGAATTATTTACCGGCAGGCCCTGGCTTCGAGATTTGTGCATAACATCCCCAGGGAATCAATGGCGGATATGGTTTAAAAGGTGGCGGATCATTTTCTCTTCTTTCTCTTTATTGTTCTAAACTGCATACTTCAGGGTTTGCACTTAATTTACGGCCATCGATGCCCTATCAACTTTACTGTTTCCCTGCTTTGGAGGGAGAACTTTGGCATTCTGTTGGCCTATTGATTCTTTTTTGCAGCGGTAGCTTGGGGAGAGTCTTCAGAGGTCAGGATGAGTAACCTCGGATGTGTGTTCTCTTTCTTACAGCTTCGATGTGCTGTACATGGACCTTCCACCACCAGCCACCTAGTCTATAATCATAGTAAGATTCATAAGATACTATCTAGTTGTGAGATGCTATCCGATGCATCCGTGTTACGAATTGTCAGCTGGCTAGTTTAAGAACCTAAGGTATGGCAGAGCTCACAGAGTAGACAAAAAGGCTGAAGGTGGAGGCACAGAAAATGGTAGGGACCATGAAAGGTTTGAGGTGACCTCCTTAGCAGGAATAATGTGATAAGTTTCCTAGTCCTGGAATGCTTGAGTTTTGTTCATTTTTTAAAATTTGTTGTTAATATCACGTCACTGAAGTTTAAACTCTGGGAGAGAAAATCCTGTTCTCTTAGATCAGGCTTTCTGAACATCAGTACTACTGACTGACTTTTTTGGCCCTACTAGGGGGGCTGTCCCCCCAGGATACACTCCTGGGTTGTTAACAGCACATAGATGTCAGCAGCACCCCCTCCAGTTGTGATAACATGCCTATAGACATTGTCACATGTCCCCTGGTAGGCAGAAATCACTTCCTGTTGAGAAGCACTGGGTTGGACAGCATCACAAATCTGCCACCTCATGGCTTAGAAGAAGACAGGTAACTGCGTGCACCATCCCACCAGACAAAGAGAAGGTAGGTAGGTTTCCAAAGACCAAGCTGGCTAAGAAGCAAGCTAGAGCAGGTTAAGTTGTCTATCCCATGCACTCATGAAACAAAAAGAGAGAAGAAAAGAACCTCAGCAATTTCAAAAACAGATCATAGCCCTCTACACGCGGTGTGAGCCCCTCACCAAGCTGCGGGGACGAGCGTGTGTGCTGGGAAGGCTCCACACTAAGGAGATGGGTATTCTTTTTCATTTTTGTTCCATTTCCCCATGTTTCCCTGTCTTATTTTCAAATCCTGCCAGATCTTTCTCCAACTCCTGGTATCTGTGGACTTGTGGTAATTGACATGGCTAATTTAAGGGAAACTGATTCCAAGTCCCAGAGAACACGCAATGCATCTCTGTATTAATTAGTCGGCTAACTCTGCTGGTTCCAACATAGTGCTAATGAGACCAAAGACAGGAATCCAATCCTCAGGCCATATGGGTTTGTTCAACAGCCAGCCTGCAGCCCAGCTACAACCAGCCAACTGACAAATGTATATGGCTCCCGGTGGCAGGAGCAGAAGGGAGTAAGGATGTGCCCGAAAGGGTCCATCCCCACTGCTGCAGTGCCTGGGTATGGAAGGGCCTTCCTAGAAAGGGCTGCCCTCGTATTCCCATGGGGTGCAGAGCATGCCCATTACCCTACTTTCTGAAGCCCCAGTGTGTGATGCCACATACTCCTGTCCTTTCTCCAGCTCTTTCCTACTCTGGTTAAATTTGCATTGCTGCTTCTTTTTCCTTCTGTTCATTAACATTTCTTAAAAATTGGAGTGAAGAAATTCATCTTCGGTCTGCACTGACTGTAAATTCCCTGATCTTACCATCAGCAGCAAGACTGGGCCTGTCTCTTCTTCCATTATTATTTCTGACAGCCCCAAAGAAATCGCTTAATATTCATTTCAGCCTCCCCTTTCAGACAGTCTTAAAAATCAATTTCAAAATTTTTCTTCTTGATCCTGTCATTTAGCACTGAAATGGCCCAAACTGATTACTTGGGACATTAGCGTTTCTCCCTCTTTCCTCTAGGACGTCAGCTTCACTTTCTGAATCTGTTCTGGTCTGATTTAAGCTGGCTTTCATTTCAGGGTTGTTGTTTTCCATGAAGAAACAGGATATTTTTAAGCTATATTTGTCGAACAACTTTCAATTATCCTTTTTAAGAAAAGCTAGCAGCAAACAATAGGCAAAATGCGTTGGCTATGGGAAAAATCAGATTCAGTGGATAAAAACAAAAAGACAAAAGTCTTAAAATTGCAATTACTCTAAGTTCTTCAACAGTGCCACTTTAAAGCCCTTACTTTCCAGAGAGCAAATTGGTCATATTAACAACATCTTGTTTATTAATAAAAAGGGGAAACTAAAATAGCCATTCATGACAAGAGTCAGAGAGCTGCCTGCAGGTCAAAAAAAAGAAGGAAAATGTATGAAAGGGAAGAACAGGTAAGGACAACTTGTAAAAAAGAGGAAACAGCCCTTTGTCTCTGCAGCCATGCTTTGAACTATCTACATGGTTCGTTGTCACTGTCGCTGACTGTCCCTCGCCCTTACTGTTGTTGTGTTTCTTCAGGTTGTTTTCAGATCTCTAAGTAACATTACTAGAGCACTGGAAAGATCCAGAACTGCAAGAAGGGCCGAGAAGGGGGAACCTCATAAAGGCAAATGGGTGCGAATCACTTTGTTCCTCAGTATTCCTATGTTCTTAGCAGAAAATAACTTTTAATAAGGAGAATGCTATAGATATGGCATCAAAAGAGTGCTCTGGACCATGTAAACCATCCTCCAGCTTGGTAGCCATGAGCAATTTTGCTGTAGGA
The DNA here is from genome assembly GCA_004027915.1 of Capromys pilorides. Lineage (NCBI taxonomy): Eukaryota > Metazoa > Chordata > Mammalia > Rodentia > Capromyidae > Capromys > Capromys pilorides. Next base: position 11,158 of record PVKN010024300.1, read on the forward strand.
AGCACTTCTTTATATGTCCATCTCACTAGCTGGACATTTATACTGTTCCGGTGTCCTGCTGGCCTCTGCCCTGCCCTCCCCCATCATCATGACTGGCTTTCCTGAGAAAGAAAATATCTGCTGAACCATCAGCGAGGGAACCAAAGCTATTGACCTGAACTGCAAGATAGAAAACAGTCGGATTTTTCTGATAGGATCAAAGAGCCAAAAAGCATTCTTTCTGGACCTGCAAAATGTCAAACATTGAGAGTGAAAACTGTCACCTCAAGAGTTAACACCAAAAATGTGCACCCACACCCACACTGCTTCATAAGACTAGAGGTAACTGTAGGAGGCAGTGCACACCACAGCAAACATGAGCTAGTGGGTTTTGGAAAGCACGGTCTGACGTAGGGACATTTCATCCTGTATCTTTTCTGCCTTCCCAACATGTGGCTTTTCAATGCGGAGCAATTGAAATGCCTTCTAATGCCACCAGGCGGTCCCTTCCATTAAACACGACAGGATCATCCTGCTTTAGGCTGTTGATTGCATGGTCTACCTTGACAGAATATCACTCACATAACCAGGGATGGAGATATTGTGGACTCTACTGGGGAATATTTTGGGGACATTTATAGATATCAATAATGCATTATACCCCAGCTGCTACCCTGAGCTAGATGCTGTCTGGCCCAGAATCATTTATCCACTTGGGTACACATGCAACCAGGGGCTACCTTAATGGCAAGACAGGAAAGGCAAGAACCACACTGCAGACTATGACCTTTTTAGCAAATGAATCATTGTTCAAGATCAGGAAAAAAGAAACTGCAGACAGACCCTGAACAAAGTTCAGACAGGGAGAAAACATTTCTCAAAAAAGTTCTGCCAGACTTCAAACAAAGCTGATAGAACACCCAGACTCTTCAAAATTAGGTTATGATTCACTTTCCCACCATTTACTTGACTAAGGAATTTACTTCTAAATTCTTGCAAATATCATTAGCTCTTTGAATGCATTGCTGATTGGGTTAGAATTATAAACATGGCAAACTAGACTCAACTGCCAGAGACAGAAAATCTGAACTAACCATGTCATGAATGCAGGTCCCGAGGCTACCAGGCATCACTGACCAAGAAATGTGTCCCTGAGTTAGGCACAGACCCCTTATCTGGTGACATGATGCTTGCGGCTAGTCATTTCTCCTCTCACATTTCCTTGTGATTGTTTTCACCTTTGTAAAACAATCTTCAATTCTAAAAACAAACAAACAAACAAACATTTGCGTGTCATGGAAGCTCAACTCAGAATCACGAAGTATTTTCCTTGGCAGATGACTTTAGAGGCCCCCTATTAAAATCGTCTCCACCATGGCCCATCCCTGGTAATGGGGGATTTGGCACACTCACTGGCCCCGGAGAACTCTGTCGCTCAACCTCAGGACCCACCGCTGTGGAACAGTGAGCATTCCAGACCAATAGCAAGGTTCTGTCGCAGTGGCATATGAACGGGGAAGAGAAACTACAGGCGAGCGTTTTTACTCTAGTTACCTCTGTTCCGCTGAGCCTCTGCTTGGTTCCTGACCCTTCCACTTTGGATTTCCCATATAACTTTCTCCACAGGTGAGTCTTTCCCACTATGCCATCCTCAGACTCACTCTCTAACTTATAATAAAGATAGCACCAACAACACAAAATGTTTCTGATAAATTCCCTATAAATCACCTAGCAGAGGAGCACAATACATCTATTCACCTAAAGAAATGTATTTGATGAGCCTTGTAAAGACACAATGGAGAAAAGCATCTGAAATTTCACCAGTGCCTTAAAATTTCAGGAGCCTGGCTTTCTCTAACTGGTCAACAATGTCTTAGGCAAACACCTCACTGACAACTATTTGTGTAAAGTCTTTTAGCTTCCACAGGACTAGTTGTTGTTACTACGATAGAGTGAAGAATACATGTCTCAGATGTAGCTGTTTGCCATCAAAGTCTTTTACCGTTTCACTGGTGAGACAAAACTGGTGCACAAGGCCAAACCATAAACCATTAAGCTGATACTTAGCTTTTTGAAGAGGGGACCACTTGTGGATTTGCTAAGTAGACTTCTATCGTATGTTAGCCCCAATGGGCCGTTATGACTCATTTTGACTTCAGAGACGTTAAAATCCAACTCGTTGAACTCTCTCCTGAATCTTGCACATGCCCAGCTAGTGCCATCCCTTAAGTACAGCTTCCCACAGAGCACTCCATTTTTGACAGCTGCTATACTTCATTTCTATTTTATAAGATGCAAACATCAAAACCAAAAACTTCCCACACCTCTCCTGTGTTAGTTCCCAAAATGCTCCTTGCCAACATAGAAATAAGATTCCAAAATCTAAGAAGCTCTTTTATATATAAACAGATGTTAAGCAGTTTAAAATACTTACATGCAGTCCTTTTCACACCTTGTTGCCAGTTTCTTTGTATACAATGTTAACTAGAAGAAAAAAATAAAATAAAATAGGTAAGGTAATAGGTAAGGAAAAGAAAAATAGCCCAAAGTGAGCAGCGAGTAAAAGCTTCAAAGCAAACAGAGAAAGAAGTATATGTAAATCATTTGCTCGAGTCCTTATTTCTCTGTCTTCTTAGATTTTAGCCTCACACGATTCAATTTCACACTAAACACAGCAGAGCTAGCTGAGACAAGAGAGGGAGAGAAAGAGTGATTCGTTTAATGTACATTGCAGCAGAAAATAACTCCATCCTTTTCTGAGCAAATTCATGTCAACTTCCCCTCCTCTGCAGATAAATAAAAGCATTTTTAAATAAATAGTCACCATCAATTTTGATGTTGCAAAAATAAATCCCCCAGATGTTCTGTGCTGCTGCAGGAGTACAAAGCCTCCGAGGCATTTATTCTGAACATAGCACTGTACTCTCTAAGAATGTGCTGAGCACTAAATCCAAAGCGGTATTACCGAAGAGATAGAGCACACTTCACCATTTTAAGGCACCTAGGACCTTGAATTCAATTTCTTAGGAAATACAAAGTCAGGCACATAAACTATTAAATACATTTTAAAAATTAAAGGGTGCTGCTTGACTGGTTTTGAACTTATTTCTTAAAACTGGAAAGAAACAGAGGCAGTCTTAAGTTAGGTCAAAGATAACGTTGAGTATAATTTGTTTATTAAAAAGTTAAAATATTATATATATATTAGCTATTCATCAAAAACAATGGATTACCATAACATTTAAATGAACATTGAACATACTATAAAAACATGCAAGTTCAATTTCCAGAAATTACAGTTACAGATTTCAGAGCCCCTTCCTCAAAACTGAAGAAACTTAAA
>PVKN010024302.1:0-14487 GCA_004027915.1 Capromys pilorides
CACTGCACGTCTGCAGTCAGAGCACTCGGGAAGCTGAGGCAGGAGGAGCGCTGAGTTCGAGGCCGGCCTCAGCTGCGTCGTGAGACTGCGTGTGAAAAAAGAGCGGAAGCTGCACAACAGTCCGCCCGCGCCATGCCGCCGCCGCCGCCTCGCCTTCTGCTCCCCTCGATCCGTCCCTCAGCTCGCTGCTGGGAGCCCCCAGAGCCGCCCGCGCCTCACAGTCTCAGGGTCACCACGGGGGAGCAGCGCCGCAGCGAGCCGCCCTGCAGCTACCGGGAGACCCAGCGCGCGCGCACGTGCTCGAGTCCCCGCGTGCGCTGAGCCCCGCAGGCGTGTGTGCAGCGTGGGGCCTCTGGCAGCTGGGTTGGGGCGCAGCCGGGACCCCAAGTGGGCCCTGCGTGCCATCTCGGGATGGCTACACGGACTGTCCCCTGGCTGCTGTCAGTGCCACCCAGAGCCCTTCCCTGTCGGCCTAAGCCGTGGCCTTGTGTACATATGTGGGGCTGAGCATGTGCAGGGCGGAGTCAGCGCCACGGGGCGCAGGCCACCTGTGTCCCCCCGTGGACTCGGCCCATCAGTCCAGCCGCCTCCCGCCCTGGACACGCAGTGACCCGCGCCTTGCACACACGGATCAGCTGAGCCTCAGATGCAGGAAGGAGCTGAAACTGGAATGTCGCGCTTATAGCGCTCCCTTATGCACCAGGCAAGCATTTATGGATCTAAAATCCTGTGACCTTCTCCTTTACCTGCTGTCTTTTGTCTTTTTTTTTTTTTGGAGCTGGGGCTTGAACTCAGGCTCCTGTGCTTGCCAGGCGAGCACTTATTCTACTGAGCTATCTCCCCAGCCCCTAGCTGCTGTCTTTCCATGACAGTAATAAGAGCATTCTGGGCCCTGATGGAGGATTCTGAATGTCCCAGCTGTCGCTGCTCTGTGACTGATCGGTGTAACTGAATTAGCATCCCCTGAGGATGAGGGACCAAACCGTAAGCCACCTGTGGTCACCGTTTCTTTTCTTTTTTTTTATGGTGGGACTGGGGTTCGAACTCACGACCTTGCACTTGCCAGGCAGGCGCCTGTGCCACGGAACTATCTCCGTGCCCACCCCCCATTTCTTCCATTTCCAAATCCGTGTTCATTTCCACTTTTCTCACCAACCTGTTCCCCATAAGGGAGCCAGAATAGGTGCCCTGCAGGGTGAAAAGAAGCCCCTTGTCCGTCTGGCCCTTCCTAAAGCAAAGCTGAGCACCCCAGCGGGCCAATGGCGGAGACGCCGGCCCCAGCTGGGAGGCAGGGGCCTCATAGCGGGCCACATGGCCCGCTGGGGAGCTCATCGGGGAACACTCCTGGTACCCCGGCATCTGAGAGGCCCTCGAGCTTCCCCCAGTAATCTCTCAAACACACCAGCCTGTTTTCAATCATTTCCCTTTTGCAGTTTAATAAAACAGTGTCACCTGGCTACAATGAACGGGGCCACCTACTCTAGTTGAAAGCCCCAATGTCTACTGGGTGTGCAAAGCCCGGATCTCCATCCTGGGGGCCGCCCTTGAGCATGCCGGCCGTGACACCTGTTCTTGCCAGGTTGAAGCCGGCCTTTACCAGGAGTCTCCTTCAAAGATGGTGACCTGCCTGTCGCCCGAGGACCTGCTCTGTGCATCTCCACGTGGGAGGGAAACAGGGTCCCGGGGGCCACTTGGCTCTGTTAATATGTTGGATGCTTTGTATAGAAGGCAGTCCCTCTTTTTCCTGTAGTCTGGGGCCAGAGTGTGATCCCATGTTCCACAGGGGGGGTGTGTGTGTGTGCCCGATCCTTAGGAAATTTAGGATTTTTTAAATTTGTTTTGTTTAGGATTTTTTTTGAAAGATGTATCTGGTTGTTCCAGGGCCTCACAGCGAGCCGTTTCCAGCCTCCCCAGGGCTGCGGTTACAGGTGCACATGGACTCCGCTAGGACTCTGGCTGGCTCAGCCCTCCCTGAGGGCAGAATGGGCACAGCACGGGGTGCCCGGGATCCAACCAAGGTCCCCGTGCCCGCCTAAGCGTGCCCACACGGAGCTTCAGTCTGCTGAGCTCTCGCTGGGCCCAGGACTTCTTTTCACGCACTCAGCCGAGGACCCAGAGCTCTTCCCTTCTCCATTTGCATCATGCCCGCCACGAGAACCTCTGCTGCGCTCTCCACAGCTTGTCCCAAGCGGAACTTACTTCATGTATCTGAAAGGCCTCTCTGTGCCGTGCTGAATGTGCTCACGCTGCTTTCGTGTCAACCGCATTTCAACAGCGTCTTGGACAAGGACAGGAGCTACACGGCTGCCCGCCTGGCTTCCACGCACAGCTTGAGTCTGCAGTGTGACTCCTTCCACGTCTTTGACAACCACAGCATGTGGGAACATTCCCACACGTTGCTTATGTCAGATGAGTCTCCGCGGAGTGTGAGTCTTTAATGACCTTTACGATCTATGCATGCAAAAGGCTCCTGCTGTTCACACTCTCTCCAATCTGATGCTCTGCATGTCCTTGAGAATGTCTGTGTAATCTAAATAATTTCTCATTGTTTACGGCAGAGGATTTCTCCCCACGAGGTCATACGTTTCACAACTTCTGTCACTGCTTGCACAGATTATCACACACACAGGGTTTCTCTCCACTATGAGCTTTTCTCTTTAGTCAACAATTACCGTTGTTGTTCTGGTTTTTATCTAGTGCTCTGCCCAAAGCCTCATGGAAACCATGGGGCTGTCAAGTGTGCAGCTCAAGGGGCGGGGCCCAAGGACCAGGGTGGGGCCTGAAGGGGCGTGACCAGTGAGACGGGAACTGTTAAACTGACAGCACACGCTGTCAGAGGCTTCCCCCACCCCACCCCAGGCACCTGTTTCTGTGGGTATGGGGCAGATCACCCTGGACATGGCAGCACCCGAGCCCCTCCTCCAGTCCCTGTAAAGCGGGGGCAGCATCTTGAAACCCCCAGGAACTGTGAGCTCAATAACCCTTTCCTCCCCTAAGCTTGCATGTCACGTGTTTGTCCCAGCAATGAGAGAAAAGTAACTCAGACAACCGTCTTGGTGGAAGGCCCTCTGACACTGCTTACATAGTTTCTACTCAGTGTGACTTCATGTAATTGATATTTTGGACTAAAGTTTTCCAACACTGTTTACATACATAACGTTATTTTGTAGAACCAGGGATTGAACTCAAGCCCTTGCGCTTGCCAGGCAAGTGCTTCTTCTACTGAGCTATCTTCCCAGCCCCATACACATAAGGCTGACTCCTTCTGTGAGTCTCCACATGCCTTTGACACGCATCATGACTGATCAAAGCTCTGAAACACCGGTTACACGCGTACGATTTCTCACCCGAGGCCACTCATGAATCTGACAAACACAACTTTTAATAGAAGCTTTTCCACAACACTTACACACTGGTTTCCCCACTGGGGGTCCGCTCTTGTATTCACCAACAATCTCCTCTGTGGAAAGCTTTCCCACCTTGCACACCTAACTGGAAGTTCTCCCTCGTGTGAGTCCAATCACACCTTTGACAAGCACAATATACAAAGAAAGCTTTTCCACAGTTTATGTGGAATTTCTTGCCAATGTGAACTCTTTCATGTCTCTGATATCTGTGTTATCAAAGGTCTTCCACACGGCTAACATGCATAGGGTTTCTCCTCAAGGTGAGTCCTTTCGTGTCCCTGCCAACCGAGTTTGCTCCTGAAAGCTTTCCCACATTGCGCACATACGTAAGGTGTCTCTCCGGTGTGAGTCCTTTCGTGTCTTTGCCAACCGAGTTTGCTGCTTAAAGCTTTTCCACACTGCCTACACGCGTAGGGCTTCTCGCCAGTGTGAGTCCTCACGTGTCCTTTCCAGCCCACTTTGCTGCTGAACGCTTTCCCACACTGCACACACGCGTAGGGCTTCTCCCCAGTATGAATCCTTCCGTGTCCTTGCCAGCCCACTTTGCTACTGAACGTTTTCCCACACTGTGCACACGCATAGGGCCTTTCTCCACTGTGAGTCCGTTCGTGAATCTGCCTACTGTCTTTTCTGCTGAAAGCCTTTCCGCACTGCTTACATGCATAGGGTTTCTCCCCAGTGTGGGCCTGTTCGTGGATCCGACAAGTCCGATGTAAACCGAAAGCTTTGCCGCAGTGCTTACAGGCAAAGGGTTTCTCCCCACTGTGAAGCCTTTCGTGAACCTGCCAGCCCACTTTGCTACAGAAACCTTTCCCACACTGCGCACACGTGTAGGGTCTCTCCCCGGTGTGAGTCCTCTCGTGTCTTTTACACATTGTGCGTGTCACAAAGCCCTTCCCACAATAATCACAGACATAGGGTTTCTCTCCCGTGTGCGTCCGTTCATGAATCTGCCAACTGTATTTTCCGCTGAAAGCTTTGCCACACTGCTTACATGCAAAAGGCTTGTCCCCGGCGTGTGTCTCTTCAAGCCCTTGGTAATGGTCACCGAAAGCCTGGCCATTCTGCCGGCACGCGTACGGTTTCACCTCGACATGAGTGCGTGCGTGCGTCTCACAATGGCTGCGCGTAAGGAAAGCTCTGCCGCACTGCTGACACGCATACGGCCTGTCTCCCGTGTGGATTCTTTCATGTCTCTGGCACCTGTAGTGTGTGACGAAAGCTTTCCCGCACTGCTTGCACGCGAAGGGTTTCTCGCCAGTGTGGGCCATTTGGTGAATCTGGCAAGTGCGGTACTCTCTGAAGGCTTGGCCGCAGTGCTTGCAGGCGTAGGGCTTCTCCCCGCTGTGGATTCTCTCGTGGATCTGACAGTTGCCCTGCGTCGTGAAGGTTTTCCCACACTCCCTACACGCATAGGGTTTCTCCCCCGTGTGCGCTTTCTCATGAATCTGGCAAGTGCGGTGTCCACGGAAAGCTTTGCCGCACTGCCGACACGCGTAGGGCTTCTCCCCGGCGTGAGTCCGCTCGTGCCGGTGACAATTGCCCGGGGTGACGAACGCCTTCCCGCACTGCTTACACGCGTAGGGTTTCGTGCCGGTATGAATGCTCTCGTGTCTCCGGCAACTGTAATGGGTCACGAAAGCTTTGCCGCAGTGCTTGCACGCGTACGGCTTCTGCCCGCCGTGGGCCTTTTCGTGCATTCGACAACTCCGGTGTCCCCTGAAGGCTCTGCCGCAGTGCTGACACACATAGGGCTTCTCCCCAGTGTGAGTCCGCTCGTGAATTTGCCAGCTGTCCTTTCTGCTGAAAGCTTTGCCGCAGTGCTTGCACGCGTACGGCTTTTCCCCCTTGCCAGCCAGCTCTTGCCTGTGACACACGGCCCGCGCGCTGGGATCTCTCCCGCACTGTCCACGTCCGTAGGCGTTCTCCCCAGCGCACAGGCTCGCATGCACTGCACGTTCGCCGCTTGTTCCGAAAGCTTTCCCACAGCGCGCACACACAGAGGGCTTCTCCTCAGTGTGACCTCTTTCAAGATCACCTAACGAACCATCACCGAGGGGTTTTTCATTCTGTGTATACACAGAGGTCTTTTCTCTAGCTTGACGCTCTTCATGTGCTTGAACGTGGAAGGGAAAATTAAAACTTGTTCCATATGGAAGACATGAATACACATGGGCTTCACGGTGACATCCTTCCCAGATCTCCACAGCGCTGGCTATGATAAATGAACGGACTCCTGGGTTCTCTGCAGTGGGGCTTTCTTCAGTGCAATCAGAGTAGGATTTTGCACCTTGCGTAAGTGCACGGGGCTTCTCCCCAGCGCTTGTGTTTCCAGGACCCTGAAGGGACGGGAGTTGGCTGCCGGCTGTGCCGAGTTTCTCACAGGCAGAGAGCTTCTCCTGGAATCCCTGCTGCTCATATGGCTTGAGGGCAGGGTGGGCCCTAATGGATGCAGGTGCTGACGGATGACCAGCCAGGACCATTCTAGAACAAAGGCCTTCACCTGGTCTTACACCAACAGCTGTCGGTTGCGCGTTTGCACCTGGAGGCCAAGACCCCATCTCTCCACGCTGACACCGTAGCTCATCCTCACAGGCTTGCTCCGCCTCTTCGCTTCTGCAAGAGGAGAAAATGAAAACCACCAATCACGCTTCATAGTGTCTTTCAGTTATGACTCTCCATGAAAAGATCTCGCCTCACACCCCCTAAGAATATTTAACCATCCTCTTCCTGTACCCCTGCAGGATGGGTTGAACGCAGCTTTTATTAAAAAAAAAAAAAAGTACTTACGTTATGGCCGGCTCAGCCTGCCCTGGGGGGCAGGGAGCTGGTGCAGCATGTGGTGCCAGGGATCGAACTACAGTCCTTGCGGTTGCCTGAGCTTGCCTAAGCAGGTGCTTTAGACCACTGAGCTATCTCACCAGCCCCCAAAACAGCTTTTACCCAAACACAACGATTCATCGAGAAGTCTGTGATCCACCCATTTGCAGTACACAACGCTTGTCGAGGAATGGGAGCACATGTGGGTGAACCTGCTGCATACACGCACGTGATTTAAGGCGCCTTACCTCCATGACTCGATCCCTCCCCGTCCACGGAGCCTCCTCACCCACTCCACGGTTTCTGCATCTTGTTTCCCCCCTATCTCTTCTCCTTAGTCCTTAATTCTTGCAGTGGGATGTGCATGCAAAATACACCCTGCAATCCTGAAATTTCTCTGCCTTATTTCAACTGAAGTTATGGGCTCTGCACCGGCGTGTACTTTGCTGACTGACCTGCCTACAGTCTTAAGAGCATGAATGGTATTGTACTGGGGGTGCATATTCCATGTTTTTAACTGGAAACTGCACCCAGGTTTTCAGCACTGAGATACACCCATGCGCAGTCTCCCTGTTTTTCTTTTGGTACTGGGGTTCCAACTCAGGACCTTGCACTTGCCAGGCAGGCACTTGTGCCCGCCCCTGAGCTATCTCCCCAGCCCCCACCCATACTACAAGTTTGTAACTGTCAGTCACACCCAGGGTCTCAGCACTCAGATCCACCTGCGTGCAGCGTCACCCGTCATGGAGCTGCCCAGGCTGAGCGTGAATGCATGCCCTTCCTGCTGCGGCCTGCCAGGGTGCAGGGCACCGCGCGCCCCTCGTGCCCAGGATCTGCCATGCTTCTTTAGTCAGCTGGCATCTGAGGGGCATCTAGGTTTCATCCAGAGCTCGGCCTGTCTGAGTTGCGCCGCCACAAGGCATATTCAAGCACCAGTGTCTTGGGACTGCTTGACCATCTGGGGAACACAGGCCGTCATGAAGTACAGTCAGGCAAGGGCGGGGTGGCTGGGTGCGCCTCGCACCACGGAGCCTCAGCTCTGAGGACCACGGTGAGGTAGACAACGGGCAGCGCTGCACAGCAAGGTCCTGCGTGAGGAACAAGAGGCCCGGGGTGGGTGGCCGGGCGGCACAGGATCCCGCTGGGCGAGTGCAAGGCCCGGAGCATGCGCTCCAGCACAGAAAGCTAACAGGACTGCTTGAAAGTAAGCATGAGAGCAGGGATACCTGAATTTTGAAAACATGCGTGCTATGAGCAATTCTTCAACACTGCATACGTGCATCACAGTACAGTGCGTGTTCGAGGGGTGTGCGTCTAATGAGAAATTACCGAGGCTAAGGAAGTTTGCGCACGGTTTTCTCAGGCACTTTTCTCGGGTCTAACACTCTTACACGAGAAGTTTCGTCTCTGAGAACGCGTTACCTGAGCGGTTTCCAGCATGGCCTGCTCCCGTCTTCAACGTGCTGGTTATCCGAGCTCCGTCCTAAAGTGCAGAAACCGACAAATCGTGAGGACTTGGGACACACGGGGAAACCTGCAGGCGCCAGCTACTGTCACTGTTCATGGGACAGTGCCTAGAAGACGCTTGGCGACATTTCTAACTTTACACTATGGAAACTCTGCCGGTGAGCAGGATCCGATGCGCTGAGTGTGTAAAGGAGAAACCGGCACCGTCCTTACCCACGGCCGCCAGGTGCCTCAGGGTCTCCCACATCACGTCTCTGTAGAGCTTCCTCTGGGTCGGGTCCAGCAGAGCCCACTCCTCCCTGGAGAAGTCCACGGCCACGTCCTCGAGGGTCACCGCCTCCTACGCCGGCAGACACGCATTTGGAGGAAGAAGAGTGAGACGCGGGCCACGAGCCATCTCAGTCCTGCCCCTCACAGGCTCACGGAGGCCGCGCTTCCCAACGCTCTGTTCCGCGCCTCAGTCAAGGACCAGCTGCGCTCGGCCACGTGCAGCCGCACTCAGGAGGGCCGAGCCCGCGCTGGATGACAGGCTGGGCCACGGCGGGCCGGAACGCGGCTTCTGCTGCCGGTCACACCCAGCTTTACAGGTTCAGAAGTCACTAAGGCACGGGGCGCAGGAGGAGCCCCCAAATCAGAATCCCAGGGCAAGCGCAGGAGACAAACACCTGATGAATTACTCTGGGGTTCACAGCCAGTACTTCTTTTTTTTCTTTTTCTTTTCTTTCTTTCTTTTGCAAGACCAGGGATTGACCTCTAGTCCTTGCATTTGCCAGGTAAGTGCTTATTCTACTGAGCTATCTCCCCCAGCCTCTTTAAATACATACGTGTGTATGTACGTATGTATGTATGTTATGGCCGCTCAGCCTGCCCTGTGGGTGGGGCCGGCACAGCATGTGGTGCTGGGGATTGAACCGCGTCCCTGCAGTTGCCTGAGCTTTCCTAAGCAGGCGCTTTAGACTGCTGAGCTATCTCGCCGGCTACAGCTAACACTCCTTCTGGTCAACCTTCATCGAGGAAACTGAGTCCTCCCCTGCCTGGTTCTCCCACTTAGACAGCACCGTGAACTTTTACCCATCTTTCACAGTCACTATGAGACTTGACTCATGGTCCCCTGGGATTATGTGTTTTAATACTGATGGGATCATGGGTCTGAATACTTCTGGGATTATGGGTGTGGCCTAAGGCAGATAGGCTGAGGTGGAGAGCCTGACTGTAATATAAAGAGAGACAGACAGACAGACAGACTCAGGCTGTTGCTCCCTGCACCCTGGGTGGTCGGTTGCCTCTGTCGCGATTGTTGCTGTTCCGCTGCCATGAACTGGATGCTCTGTGCCTTGGGCCAGGCGAATATGGACTGAAACCTCCAGCAACTGTGAGCTAAATAAGCCTTTCCTTCCTTCATTTTGGGTGCCGGGTATTTGTCCCAGCAATGAGAGCAGACTAACTAAGACACTTACTTACACAGTAAGCTATTCAGGCATTATGGCCAGCTGAGCAAGAGCACTTTAATGTCTATGGCAGGATGTCTGAGAACTGCAAAGGGAGATTAACCACACCACGTCAGCCTATGGCCCTGCTAGCTGACAGATGGCAAGAGGAGAGAAACGGAGCCTGGTGCTCAGGCTGAAAAAATACACGGTAAGTCCTGATCCCCAGTAGGCTGAGAACTTAACAGACACCGATAAAGGAAAAATGAGCGAGAAGATCTCTTTAACACCAAATGTACCATCGAATACGACTGCTTTGTTTTATGTATGTAGCACAGGACGCACAGAGTCTCACTACACAGATCGGCCACGCAGCAATCTTCCTGTTTTCAGCCTCCCAAGGGCTGGGATTAGGGGTGCGCACCCCCACGCCCAGTCTCAGTAGCCTTCCCAGCCTGCCCCACGGGCCAGGCCTGCACCAACGGTCAGGCGCGGAACAAGATTAAAGCTGGATGGAGTGGTGCAGGCCTGCAGCCCTAGCACCCAGGAGGATGAGGCGGGAGGGCTGTCGGGACTTTGAGGCCAGCTGGGATACACAGGAGGACAAGGCGAGCCAGGACGACACACTGAAACGCTGCGTAAAAAACATGGGAGGTGGCAGAGTCCCTTCCTGGTTCTCGCCTTGGACCAAGAGGTCTACACTTACAATCCCAAAGTTTGTTATTGGAATTTTACCAAGTGAATTCCAATCTACCACTCCCGGCATAACCCACAGCAATAACAAAGACACGAAGACATATTTATACAATTAACGGGGAGCCAAGGGGCCCTAGGTCCAGAAAGTGGCTTCTGGAACAAAGGGGGCGACCCAGGGCTGTCCTCGGGCTTTACTTATTGGAGAAGGGGGAGTGGCTTGCAGTAGGGAATTGTGGGAAGAAGATGAGCACTGTGAGGTGGGCTAGGTAGGAGGCCTGCGTTCACCTCCACCATATTCAGAGAGAATATGCAAAGGAAGTAATTTGCATTATGTTGTTGAGACAGTATTTAATATTTTGGGGATCTGGTGCTTCAGCTGTGATGTGTCATCTTTCAAGCCCCAGGAAGTCATAGCCTCTATCTCGAGGCTGGATCCCAGCTGACACCGTGGAGCACTGACTCTTCATCCTGTTATCAGGGAAACAGCGTGCCATCTTCAAAAATTACCACCAGCGCCTCGGCTAGACCATTATACACTGCTTAAGGCCAACTGAGAGGATACTGAGAAGTCCTAGCCAGCTCTGTGCATTTCAATACGAGGGAACAGGGTCAGGCTCAGTCAACATGGACACAGGCGCTCTTCTTTCAAGGAGAGCTGCTCAGGCTGTGCTCCACAAGAGGGAGGAAAAGGAGGAGAATGAAGGAGCAGGACGCGGATGAAGAGGAGCAGGAGGAGCAGGAGGAGGAGATGGAAAGGGGGAGGGGGAGCAGGCGGGGGGCTGGGGAGCAGCTCAGTGGTCTAAGGTGCCTGCTTAGGCAAGTTGAGGCAGGCGGAGGGGACTGAGGTTTGATCCCTGACACCACATGCCACGCCAGCCTCAGGGTAGGAAGAGAAATAACTAAAATAAATATAAGCAGAGGTAGGAACCACGGAGCGTGGACCAAGACTGAACGTCCTCAGGAACCGGGGACACCGCCTTCCGCGCTAGGAGGAGCTGCACGCACTCGGTGCCACGCTCCCAGCGTCCAGGAACTTCAAGCGCAAAATCATTTTTTCTCTAAAATCCCAGTTTCCTTTAAACCTTACCTGGTAACAAAACGCCCCCCCCCCTTTTTTTTTTTGGTGGTGGAACCAGGGATCGAACTCAGGACCTTGCACCAGTGAGGCAGGCACTTGTGCCCCTGAGCTATCTTGCTGGCTCCCTGGGGCCAGTCTTAATTGCTGTCTCAGTGAGCCTGTCCTAGTCGATACATTGTGTCAACCTGAGGAAGCTTGGCAGGACGGGCTGGGCTGGTTTCGGGCTGTGAGGGTTCCATCCTGCAGGATGCCGAGGGCCTGCCCTGGGATGGGATTGGAAGACTTTGGGCATTCCGGCCGCGCCGGCCCGAATTCCTGGGAGAAGTCCTCAGCACGGAATTTGGAAGAGAGAGGCTTGAGCGAGCTCCGCCTTGGGCCAGCTGAATATGGACTGAAACCTCCAGCAACTGTGAGCTAAATAAACCTTTCCTTCCTTCATTTTGAGTGTTGGGTATTGGTCCCAGCAACGAGTAAAAAGTCACTGAGACAGTGCCCCAGGGTGGGGTGGGCTGCTCAGGCTCAAACCCCTGGCCCCGGCGCCTGCTTGCAGGTGCTCTGGGCCGCTGAGCTATCTGGCCAGCCCCACGAAACAGTTTTGAAGCTGGGCATGGTGGAGAGGGGACCTGGAATACCGGTTCTTGGGAGACTGGAGCCGGAGGAGCCTCGGTGCACAGCGAGACCCTGCCTCAAAACACAAGCAAACAGGGGCTGGGGAGATAGCTCCGCGGCACAAGGGCCTGCCTGGCAGGTGCAAGGTCGTGAGTTTGAACCCCGGTCCTGCAAAAACAAAACCAAAACAAGCAAACAAGCTCCTGTTTAGAAACCTGAGCTTGCTGTGGGCATTTTCCATGCAGTCACCTGTGACCAGAGGCCACCCAAAAACTGAGCCATTAGCTCTCTCTGGGTCCCTCCAGCACCCCCGGGTTGAGCAGCCACGCCCTCTCTGCGGAGCCGCTGAGGCTGGAAACTGATCCCGCGTGGGAGGGCAGCAGGAGGCCCAGCTGCCTCCGTCTTGAGAGAAACATCCTGCCTGGACCTCCCGGGTAGGGACAACGTTCTCTGGCCAACCTTGGGTCTTGTAACGTTGCACAGGCATAAAGCAAGGCCGCTATGTTGTTCTGGGGTGGGCAGGGGTGTCCTTTCACAGACCAGGCCTGTAGGAGTCCCTTCTATCTGTGTCCTCATTTTGACCCCAAAAGTATTTATAATCCCAAAGTTACCTTAATGGACTCTCACCAAAGTAATTCCAATCTACCAGTTCCCATGCAATCTACAGTGACAATAAAAACACTCAAACACATTTATAACTATCGGGGAGCCAAGGAGCTCTGAGTCCAGCCACAAAGATGGTTCTCTGCAATGGACAGGACCCAGGACCTCACCCTGTTTGATGCAGTGGAGGAGTGGCTTGAGGAGGAAGGACTGAGGATTGTGGGAGGTGGGGGAGTACTGTGAGCTGGGCAGGTGGGGGCCTGCACTGACCACCTCTGCCATATGCAGAGGACGTGCAGAGAGAAATCGGCCTAAGGCTGTTCAGATAGCAGCTAACGTCCTGGGCAGTCTGGTGCTTCGGCTCGGATGTAGTCTTTGAAGCCCCAGGAAGTCATAGCCTCCGTCTGGAGGCTCACTCCCAGCTGGCATCGGGGCGCATTAGCTCTTCCGCCTGTCTCCACCCGGCTCACATGAAGGAGCAGCAGGTGTAGGTTACCAGGGGGACACGCATGCCACCTTCAAAGACTATTGCCAGCACCTCGGCTAGACCAGTACACATTGGTTAAGGCCAGTTGAGAGGATATACAGAAGTCCTAGCCAGCTCTTACATAGCAATACAAGGAAATAGGGTCAGGCTCGGTCAAAATAGAGACCGCCACACTTCCTTCAAGGTTAGGCGGTCCTCCACACAGGCCACGGGCCACGGGCCACAGGCCATGGGCCACAGGCCACGGGCCACGACTCCACCCAGCTCCAGTCCACGTTTCACTCCTTCCGGCTGCCATTTCTCCCCAGTGCAAAACAGACCACAGAGCCCCAGCACCCCTCAGGGAGCTTCAACAAATCAGGGCCACTGTCCTCATCTCCTAGGCAAACTCCCTTAATCAGGGGCAGCCCAGACCCTCAGGGACGGCTGGACAGGGGCGGGCGCCTTAAGGAGTACAGAGGGGGCCGCGGGGCACAGCACTGGCCCTGCGGGCAGCCTGCACGCCCACCCCGAGTCCGTCCAGCTCTTGGGCAGTGGCTCTTCCTTCCCCACTGCATGAGCCTCCAATCCCGGCCTACGGCCCTCCTAACCCTGCAACCAGCACCAAGCCCAGCATCCAATCCTGCACAAGCCACCAAAGGGCCACGCAATGGGGTCCCAGCGTATGAGACCCGAGGTGCACCTCGGGTGGGCCGCTGACTCGGCTCTGGGGGTCCCCCTCCTCTGCGAACGCTCCTTGCCATAGTTGCGTACGGGGTGCTCGGCGCTGGTCTTCCAGCTCTCTTGAGAGAGCCAAGCCCAGGAGCGGGGTCAGGGGTTCGAGACCTAGAGCCGACAGGGAGCACCACCACCCTCCTGTGGGGTCAGGGCCGCACCCCCGAGCTCTGACACCTCATCGCGGGCAGCTGGGGTCCCACACGCATCACTGGGGCGATCACGCCTTGGGAACCCGCATGGGCGAGGCGGGGCCTCGCTGCGCGCCTGGCCGGCTCTCCCGGCCTGGTCCCTGCAATGCCGGCCTCTGGGGATTCTCAGACCCTGATCACACCGATCAGGAGGACGCAACGGGAGAACTATCAAAAACCCGGGGACTCTGCGGTGCGGCGTGAGAGCCCCGCGCCCAGGCACCCACACGTCACCGCCCCGCTGCACCCCGCGGCCACCCGGGGAGCCCGGCCCCGCGCCCCGCTGCACCCGGCTCCAGCCGCCCCGAGCCAGGGGCGCCCCAGGCCCCGCCGGGGACACCGAGACGGCACTGGGGCGGGGGAGTCACCGCGGGGACAGGACTCGGGGGTCGCGGCGGGCACCCCAGGGCGGCCGAGGTGACAAAAGCGCCGAGGACCGGGGGGACCGCGGGGTCCGGGGCGGGGCGGGGCGGGGTCGGCGCCCCCCAGAGCCGGTCCACGCGGACCCCAGTGCGTCCGCACCGCTCCCGGGTTCCGTCCGCACCCTCACCATGACGAGGCGTCCCGGGGTCCCCCGGAGTCCTTCCACGCAGCCCGCAGCCGGCAGAAGACGCAGGAGGCGCTGACGGACACTCGGCGACGTCCTCCGTCCGGGAAGCCAGCACGCCGGAAGTCCCGCCCTCCGCGGCGCTCCTGATTGGACAGTTCGTGCAGCCCGCCTCGCCGCCGCTGATTGGCTGCTGCTGCGCTGTCCGCCCTCCCTCCAGGGCGGGGACAAAGAGAACTGCTGCGGGTTGGTGAGGAGGTCGCCGCCGGGGCGCTCCGGGAGTGGCTCAGTGCTCAGGTGCTCACGTCGGCTCACCTGAAGGAACTGCGTTTGCGCCGTTTCCTCCTGGCTCGGTGCATGCGCCCGGGATTTCTTTTTTTTTTTTTTAATTTTATTTATTTATTTATTTGTTTGCTTGTTGTGTTTGTTTTTTTTTTTTTT
>PVKN010024303.1:0-14486 GCA_004027915.1 Capromys pilorides
CTCATTTATTTTATTCTTTTTTTTTTTTCTTGCAGGACTGGGGTTCAAACTCACCACCTTGCACTTGCCAGGCAGGCACTTGTGCCATGGAGCTATCTCCCCAGCCCTTCATTTATTTTATTCTTTATGTGTACATATTATATATAATTTCATATTTATAATGTTTCTCAAATAATGGGAAGCATGTTATATTTGAGCTTATGTGTCTGATGCATTTCACTTAACATTATAATCTCCAGGTGCATTTGTTTACTTACAAATGCCTACAAGTTTATCTTTCTTTAGCACTGTAGTACTCCTTTGGGTATAAACACCACATTTTCTTTACCCTTTCATCTACTGATAGATGAATATGCTGTTTTTAAGTTTTAGCTATTCTATTCTATATCGCTCTTCTATAAATACAGGCATGCATGCATCCCTATAATATGGGTTTAACTCTCTGAATACCTTTAAGGAGGATAGTTGAGTTGAATGTAACTTGAGGAGTTTCCACACTGATTTCCATAGTATTTGTACAGTTTACATTGCCACCATCAATGCGACAGAGTCCCACCTGCCCTTCTGTGGCCTCACCAGAGCTTGTTATTATTTGATTTTTTTTAAAAATTAGCCACTATTTCTGTAATATGCTGGTATCTCACGGTGTGTGGGTGTGCATGTGTGTGTGTGTGTTTATGCATTTAGTACAGTGTCTACAGGGTCTCACTATGTATACTGGACTTGTAGTGACGCTCCTGTTTTCAGCCTCCCAAATGCTGGGATTATAGGTGTATGCCTTCACACCCAGTCTCAGTCTCCCTCTCAGCATGCCCCAGGGGTGGGGCTGGCACGGCATACCTGGGATAGAACCCTGGCCGTTGCTCTCTGCCTAAACATGTGCGTTAGTCTGCTGAGCCATCTGGCTGACCCCACTGTGTATGTTTTTAAAAAAGGTCTTGCTATGTCCAGGCTGCCCTTGAACTCACTATGGAGCCCAGGCTGGCCTTGAGATCGTTATGTAGCCCGGGCTCACCATGAACTTCTGCTGGTTCTCCTGCCTCAGCTTCCCGAGTGCTGGGAATACAGACATGCACCACAGTGCCTGGCTTCCTGTTGTTTTAATTTGCATGTCTTTGCTAGTTGCTTAGCATGATTCATTTCTTAGCATGATACAAAAGCAGTCATTGCAGGTAACTTTGACTTATGTATTCAAGACATGCTGTGATTACACAGGAAAAAAAAAAAAAAAAAAAAAAAAAACCCCGTATCTCAGCTTCATCTTGAGCTGTGGCTGTTGTCACTGCACTGGCCTTTTGTCTTCTGTTGGTGGAAGGGCGCAGTGCCACGCTGAGCTCCCATTCTCACACTGCTGTCTCTTCCTTCTTACTTTCTCTTCCTTGCTGGTGAATCTTCCAGGCTGTCTGCACTCTGTCCTGTCTTCTGGGCATTTTTGTTTGAACTTGGACTTAGACTGGCCCCCAGTCCCTGAATGAAGGGGCCTTCGTTCTTCAACAGGACGATCTCAGACCTCTGAACAGTGAGCTCTGCCTCCTGTTCAGCACCTCCACCCCAAGTCATGTATATCTAAAACCTTCTGCCACAAACAAGAGTGTCCTTAGAACTGTCTGGGATTGTACTCACAAACAGTGACAGGAGTGATCTGGGACAGTTCTTAGAGTGAATTTAGACACATCAAATCTTTGAAAATTCATGAAGTCAAAATGATTCATAAAAATATGAGGCAAAACCTAACTGAGAACAATAAACATTTGTAGTGCTTACGAGGCCTGATCACACTTGTCTCCATCCAGGACTGTTGAGTCAGAGAAATGTCCTAGCTGTTGCAAGCGGGGGAAGGAGGCTGGCGTCAGTACGTGTAACGTGAGTCACCACACAGGGAGATTGAGATTTCTCCATACCTTGATCTCTGTTTGTGTTGGGGCCTAATGTGAGCTGGAATCCCGATTACCAGCCCTGCCTCTTTGTTGACTCTCTCTGGGCCTGGCTGATCATGGTTGAGCTGGCCAAGGCCACGAGGCCACGAAACCCGAATCTTCCAGAGCAAGGTAGGGATGAGGTCAGGAGGTGAAGGCGACAACGACGTGAGCACAGCTGGGGAGCACACTCTGGGCAGCACTGCCACTGTTGGAAGGGCTCAGGTTTGCTGGGAGGCCACTCAGTGGAAAGTGCAGGAGCAGCCTTGGTTGCTGGGACCTAGCCTCCGCACCCTGTCCTGTGGGTCCTCCTCTCTCCACCCACATCTCCTTAGCTGCTTTTTGGCTCCTTCCTGCACACCCACCCTGCAGTCCCCAGATTACCCTCTTCACTACCAGATGTTAATGACTAGAACTTCTCAGGCAATGTCCTGGTGGCATCTGTGATCATAGCTACTCAGGAGGCTGAGGCAGGAAGACTGCAGGTTTAAGAGCAGCCTGGGCAACTCAGTGAAACTCTGCATAAAAATAAAATAAAGCACCCTGGGGGAGTAGCTTTGTGATATGGATCCTCTAGTTCCATTCTCTGAAGTCAACCAAATAGTTTGGGTCCTTGTTTGTGTTTTTCTGGGCAGAAGGCATTGATTGGACTTCCATGAACTCAAGAGACCAGTAGAGGGAGACCAGGAAGAAATCAGAGGGCACAGATCAGGCCAAGCCTGAGAGGCAGGTGCTGCGTCACAGCGGTGCAGCAGGTGCGCTGGCTGTTGCCTGAGAGCCCAGAGGCGTGCAGCTCAGAGAGGCGAAGGCTGCAATCAGAGCCCATCCCATCCTGTCTTCTTTCCTGTGCACAGGGCTGCTCACCTTGCTGACCTGGAACCTCGTAGAGTCACCGGTGTTAATGTATTCTCCCTCTCATACCCAACACTCAGCAGCTTCTGCCTCCTGCTTCCTCCCTGCCTCCATAGCTCTGGCTCACCTCCTCCCGCCTACCCCAGGCCTACAGTGAACTTGCCTGGAGCTATCACTCTTCCACTTCTCTTCCCTGTATCTGCCCAAGGGCCATTTCGTACCTGCATGTCTGATTAAGTGAGTTCCCCTCGCCTCCACTCATCCCCATCACTCGCTGGAAAACGCCGCTCCTTTACGTTCATTCCCTAACATGATTGGGTTGTAAGGCAGCACCCCTTGCAGCCTCAAGATCTCACCAAGCTGTGCCTAGACCATTTCTCTGGGTGGAACACAGCCCCTAAATTCTTGCTTCCTTGCATTCTCCAGCTGCAATGCACCAGGTATACTGTCTGCTCCTCCATGGCACCTGCCTCCTCTGTAATTGTGCTGGCTTTGCCTGCCCGGTGGCACAGGCCAGGCCTTGGGACCTGCCCACATCCCTGGAGTACTCAGGAGGGCACACACTTCCAAGCTGTTGGCCCTGAAGGCTGGAGTAGGGCTCCAGACTTTGGGGCCTGGCCCCGGGTAGTGTGCTTGCTCTGTGTACAGGCAGTGAAAGCCAAAGCAGGGGAAGGGCAAAAGGAAAGCTCTTCACCTCAAGAGGCTGGAGCCAAGGCTTTCCAGGCCAAAGGCAAGAGAACGTCGTAGATGCAGACAATTCTGAACTCTCAGGTGGGGCTCGCTCTGGCTTCATATGCATCATCTCCTTCCCCATTGCATGCGGGTGCTTTCTGTGGCCCTGAGGCTCACACAAGTGCTCAGGGCTGAGTGTGCCCGGAGCTGAGTGCTATTTACTGAGATTACCCACAGCCCCTATTCTTTGATGGCCTGTGGGCTCCTTGGAAGCAGCGAGCATCGTGCTTGGCAGGGCCTCCTCTGGCACATTCTCTGGCGGCCTGCGGTGGTACTGCCTTTCGTTGGTAATGGGCTTTGAGTGCTTGTATGGGATAATGAACTTGAGAGGCTGCTTTCTAAGAATTCTTATAAAATTAGTTCGTTCTGCTTTCAAGTGCCTGCTCTGTGATGCTGCTCCCGGGTTGGCTGGTGGGGGTGGTGGTAACAGCGGCACTCGGCACTTGTCTGTGGGGCTCCACGCTGGATGCCGTTGTCTGTGCCCATCGCTTGTGTCACCACCCTGGCTCCCACTGGGCAGCTGGCCTGACCACTGCCAAGCTCCCTGGTCTTCGAAAGAGCCCAAGCCAAAACCAAGCAGGACAGAGGAAGTCCAGCGCTCACCACACCCATGCTCTCCATCCCGGTGGGCTTGTCATTATGCAAACAGCATGTTCTGTCCACATGTACCACCTAGAGGACCTCACTTAATCCTTACAACAGACTAGAGCCTGTTATTGACCCTTTCCAGAAGAGAAAACTGAGGCTTGAGGTGTCCAGTATGGGGCCGATGTTATTGGGAGAAGCCACAAGTTCACGTCGAGCAGGCAGACCCTAAATGCTGACCCATGATGCTGACCCAGGCTGGGCTATGCCTGGCCCTGGGACCCACACACAGAGAGCAGCACAGGTGCTCTGTGTGCAGTGGGCTTGGGTCCTAGCAAGCCTGTCTGCAGCTGAACACCTGGCAAGCTGAAAACACCTTTAGGGTGCTGCCTGACCTGCAGCTTGGCTGAGTGGGCTGCACTGCAGGGCCCGTGCTTCCCTTGGGACAGGGTTGGTGGGACTGATGTTCTGCACTGCCCAGGACCTGACAGCAGCACCTTCAGGAAGCAGTCCTGTTCCACTAGAGGCCTAGTGGTTTCCACTTTTGTGAGACCAGGTGAATGGGGATACTGGGAAGGTCAGTATGGGCTATATACTCACAGAAACTGACACCCAGGGGCCACAGCGAGTGAGGGGAACAGGTAGGGGCGTCTTGGGGGCCTCGGCTGGCAGGGCCCCTGGGAGGATTTCCTCAGTCCTGGCAAGGTGTCTGGTGTGTGATATGGACAGGCCAGGAGCCTTTGGCCGCCCTGTCAGCCCTTCACAGTGAGGTAGGAGATTAGGTGCAAACGGGATAAATAACTGGATAGAATGTGCCAAAGGTCTTAAAAACCCAGGTAGCACACACAGAATGCAGGACCCCAAATGCCTCGGCAACTTCTGAGCACTGTGCTAAAATGGTGAGGATGTGACATCCTCAGTCCCTCACAGAGTCTGGTGCTGTGGCCAGGCCCAGTGGGGAAAGTGCTCCTTGCCAGCGCTTTATTTCTGTCTGGCAGGAACCTGAGTCTTTTGACAGGTAAGCTTAAGTCTAAAGCTAGTTTTCCATAGGCAAACTGTCCCAATGCATTATTTGCACAAAACGGGAAGCCACCCCCCTTTCTGGAATTTCAGATACACAAGACCCCTTACCCTTACCCCAGGTTTGCAGCCCTGAGCTGTTCAGCAACCTGGGCTCAGTGGCTTGAGCCTACCTTTTTTTCTGTCTTCTGTAGGTGACACTTCTGCTGCCTTTCCTCAGTGGGTGTCTCATCCAATTTGTCATTCAGGACACCAAAACCCTGGGAAAAATATTCACAGGGCCCTCCCCCTAGTGACACAGGGCGGAGGACTGGCCAGCTCCATACAGAGGCTCAGGTCTTTGGCCCTATTCCAGGGGGAGGGCGGGGCATGTGCCCCCTGCATTGGGGGCAGGAGCCGGTATTTAGAAAGTCCGTGCTGCAAACAGATCCCACACAGGGCTAGAACCCCACTGAGCCTCAGAGTGCTCCTGAGAATTTTGTAAGTAAATGATCAGTGATTGTCGATTTTCACATTGAAAATCTTGAACATTTCAATGGAGTTTGCTAAGAATTTAGAGATCACTGAGTCCTAACACAGCGAAGAGAGGAGTGGGTCAACACACTTGCATTTTTTGTCTTTGAGAAAGATTGCATATAAGACATGTAGGCTGCTATATATAGATAGAGGTTAGCATGAGTGGCAGATTTTCAAGGAGGGGCAGATTGAGAGAGGGAAGGAGACAGAGGGAGAGGGAGAGGGAGAGGGAGAGAGAGAGAGGGAGAGGGAGAGAGAGAGAGAGAGAGGGATCTTTAGAACAAAGGTGGGCTTCTCCAAGGTGCGGGGTACGCCTCAGGTTATAGCCACATGATTAACTATGTATTTGAAGGAATATCCACTTTCCTCAAGGTCCTTGTTCCTTTATAAGAAAAATGCACTGTGTTAACCTTCTAGGTTCTCCCCTCTCCAGGCAGATATTTTCTGTTTGGTTTGCTTGGAGACCTGGAAGGTTTTCCAAGCCCTCACCTTTGGTCTAGACTATACACTCTGGACCTTATCACGATGCCCAAAAGATGTTACTTTCTCTTGAGCCGAAGATGTAAACTATGGGTTTTGTGTGGATTTTAGCTATATTCTAGCATGTGATTAAGAAAGCAAAGGAAAAAAGAAAAAGTAAATCACACTTTAGCTTTTCAAGTAGTGGCCGGCTGTCTGTCTCCAGTCCAGCTGGTGTGTAACTTTCTGCCTAGCAACTGCACTGAAGCTCTGCTCACCGCACGCAGGCACCTGCCCTTTACTCCAGTCTCGATTTCTCTCCCATCTTAGCATTGTTGCAGCTGTAGCTGTTCTGTGCTGGGCACTCTTGCCTGCTCTCCTTTTCCTCTCAGTTGCCCTCTCCTTCTTCCACCACTTTTGAATGGCTTTGGATCTAGTGGTTCCTAGAGGATTCTCACCTCACCCTGAGGGAATTCCAAAGCAGCGCCTCCAGCCACGTTGTTTCCTCCTCCTCTGCTCTGGGGCTGCCAGTCTGAGCAGGGCAGATCCAAGCTGTTCGCTCCCATTACAAAGCACTATAGGCTGGAGGTCCTGGAACGGGAATGCCAACTCCGGAATTTGTTTTAGGGCACGGAGACCTGGGGAACCCACAGTCATTTCAAATGCACAAGTTACACCACTCACCACTTCACTTCTAAGAATTTGCAGAAATATGCAAATCCTCAATGTGCGTGTACAGACATGCTCATTATAAAATAAGAATTAAAAAGTTAGAGCAATTTATTATGAATTACAGTTTATTCACACCATCGAGATTGTAATGGAACAGTAAGGCACATCTGTAGTAACTGCTAAAGAGTTGGTTAAATTATTCTATGCTATGCTATGCTATGCTATGCTATGCTATGCCATGCCATGCCATGCCATGCCATGCCATGCCATGCCATGCCATTCTATTCCAGTCCATTCATTTATTTGGCATAGGGTCTTGCCACACAGCTTAGACTGGTAGTGATCCTTCTGTCTTAGCCTCCCCAGCACTGGGATTGCTGGTGTGTGCCACCACACTCTATTTTGGTGGTTGGCTCATTGTGCCTGGGGTTCTAGGGCTGGCACAACATGCGGTACTGGCGATTGAACCTGGATCTTTGCACTTGCTAGTCAGGTGCTTAAACTGCTGAGCTATCTCCCCAGCCCAAGTTTTGCAAATTATGTATAAAAAAAGAAAGAAAACAATATTTATGTCATTAACCCTATTTGTGTGTGTATTTAGAGAAAGTATCATGTGAATGGTAGTCGAAGTTCAAGGGAGGATTACCAGATTACTGTGCCACCGGGGCTGAACTGGGAGCCACCGGACAGGTATAAGGGCCTGAGAGGTGGTTGGGCTTCATTTCAAAGTTTTGAGCTGTAAAACACTGCAAGGCTAATCTCATGTTAAACCTCCAGGATGTGGAGCAGACCCTGAGGTGGGAAAGAACTGAACCTGCAAGGCCTTTGAGGTTGGGCTACGTCAGAATCATCTGTTTTGTTAACAGATAAAACAACAAAAGAAGAGGCCACCTCCCTCATCCACCATTCATTTGGGTCAGATTGGGCGGTGGGGACCTGGTACTCATGTCCCACTGTGTTTCCTTCTTTTCAGGGATACAAATCAAAATTTATCTTTTTGATTTTAAAAAGTACTTTTTCATTGGTTTTAAATTAATATTAGAAATGAAAATTTATCTATCTACCTGTCCATCAATCCACCCAACCTGCGAAGTGAACCCAGACCCTTTGTGCTGGAGCTATATATTTTATTAATGCCTTTTATTAAAAACAATTACTTTTTATTTTTTATTGTGGAACAGGGTCTTGCTCAGTTATCAGGGCTGGCCTCGAACATGTGATCCTCCTACCTTAGCTTCCCAGAGTGTTGGGATTACAGTTGTGCCCCACCACTAAATTTTGAAGTTATTTCCAAACTAGAAAAGAAGCAAATACTGGCATTATGCTGAAACTTATAAGAGGGTGTAAGCTGAGTAGTGTGGGAGTGGGGGTGGTTTGGGAAGCCACAGGGAAGGGGGGTCACTACTTCCAGAGACCTTCGCCAGGGTGCAGCTTCCTCTGTGCCCCATCGTCCCAGGGCTCTCTGAGCACACAATCACATCTTAAAATACTCTAAGGCAGGAGCAGGAGTGGGAGGAAAACTAGGGGCTGGGGCATAGGAGTGGAGAAGAAGGCAGAGGGTGAGACCAGAGCCCTGTGGAGCATTACGAGGTTTCCTTGACACTTTATTTCATGCTTAAAAACTTCATTTATTTTTGCAGTGGAAATCAAAGCTAGGGCCTCATGCTTGGTAGGTAAGTATTTTACAACCTTAGCATCCCCTCCACCTTATTTTTATTTATTTATTTATTTTGGAGACAGGATCTGCACTAAGTTGCCCTCTCTGGCTTGAACTTGTAATCTTCCTAACTCCTCCATGTGCAATAGAAAAACATCACAAAGCTGCTGGGGTACAGGAAGATATCGCAGTAGAGAGACTTTGGAAGCTACCTTCTGCTTTTGATTAGCATAAGCAGATCTAATCAGTTCTAAGTCCTGGCCCTGCCTGGCCTGCTTAGAGGTGATGCCTGATTTCTATTTCCCCACATGGCCCCTATTTATCTTTTTTTCTACCCATGTCATGTCCAGCTTTCAGCGGGGCTTTCCTGGTGGAGCTGTCATCTTTAGAAAACTTTCCAATCTGTTAGTTACAGTGCATCTGTTTCTTATGAAGAATGGATATTATGTCTCTTTGAATCTTTGAAAATGTTGCTATTGTTGTCACTTTCTTCCACTCCTGAGGGCCTGATTAATCAAAACTGCAATTTGGTGAGGTAATGAAGGCACTATTTATTGTGCTGTATTTTCTTAACCTCTGTCACTCGAGAAAGAAGCAAAGGTAGAATTTATGTGGCAGTGATTTATTTATCATGTCAGCCCACAGAATGGTATTAGTATTTAGGAAATAAGACGCAAACATGGTGAGTGGCCTTCTCATTAGAACCTGCTTGACATCTCAGGCCTGGAATGGTGGGGCGGAGACCGCTGTGGCCCTGGAGACGACTCTTATTTCAGTGCAAGGGATCAAGTGTCTGCGGGAAAAAATCACCTTAGAACGAGAACCCTCACTGGACTCGGCACAGATTGGTGGTTGAGCTTTCTCGCTGTCTCTAAGAGCTGAGGCCCCATCTCCGGAGTCATATTTGGAGGGTTAGGAGGTCCTGTGCTTCCCAGGCCTCTAGTGTTTTTGTAGTAGGAAGACAGCACATGTTGAAGCACTCTGCAATTCTTTTCCTTTTCTTTTTTCTTCTAAGACACAGTCTCACCATGTTGCCAAAGCTTATGTTTGAGCCATGGGCTCCCAGGAATCCCTACCCCCAACCCCCACCCCTTGACTCCTCAAAGTGGACCAGTGTAAGCATCACCAGGAGTAGAATTCTCTTAACCTACCCCTGTGTGGGCTCCAAATTAATTGCCTTTTTTGGTCTCCGTTTTTGTAAAGCCAGTTTATTTCTGAAGGCACAAAAATATAGCCAGTTGGTCCCTCTGGCACGTTTATTCCCAGAGTACTCTGTAATGATAAAAATGCTTCACTTTAGGAGGATCCCCAGCCTGTCAGATCCTGTTAGAGGTGTGTTTCATTCCTTTCGCCTTCTAACAATACAAGTATGTGCTTTAGTTCATCTTTTTAGATGAGAAGACTGAGGCCTAGAAAAATGAGGCATGTGTCCAAGTTTATACAGAATGACCACAGCCCCTGTGTCAGTGGTTCCCGTCACGTAATCTTGACTTGTGCCATTGTTATTTGTGTACACATCTATTTCTTCCTCTGAGTTATAAACTTCTTGGAAAATAGGGCAATGTCATATTTGCTTTGTTGCTCTCCACACCTTCTGGCCTCGCCCCTCACACCGTACTTGCATAACTATAAGCTGACAGGATGATTTCAGGATGACAAACACTTGCGCCATGACTTACTGAGGTCACTCATAGCTCCTAACGAAGAATATTTTAATAAGAATTGTGAGCAAAATTAATGGAAAGTCAAAATTTGTCAAGAAACATTCCTTTTTCACAGTGTTTTGAGACTAGAACACATGAGAGCAAGCAAGAGAATCCCTCCCTGTCCACTTCTGTTCTCATGGGATTGAAATCCTAACCCTGGTTGGAGATTGCCACACTGCTAAAGCAGGCGAGCTGCAGCCCAGTGGTTGCTGAAAGACGACAGGCGTTGTTGATCCAGTGTCAGGCTGTGCAGGGCTTGGCTGCAACCTGACCTGAAATGCTTTTCCCGACTCCAGGAGCCTTTCTGCCCCATGTGTGCAAGCCACCCAAGTGGCCACGTAAGGAACCTGAAGTTCCAAACCTTAGTTAGCATACTGCCTGTCCCAGATTTGATAGAAAATTATTTCTGCTTTCTTTACAGATTTGATAATATATTTATTTTGATTGTTTTTGAGCTTCATAAACATGGTGTCAGATTGTGTATATCTCTCTGAAACTTGTTAATTTGCTTGTTTTTTCTTCACATTGTTCCTTAAGATTCAACACATCTATGTTGAGGCTTGCAGCTAGGTTGCAGCCATTTCTTTGTGGTGCAGTGTTTCGCTAACTCCATCAGCCTTTGGGTGTTTATCTTGTCAGTTTTCGAGGGATGTCTGAAGGGTACCAGTCCTGTGAAGCATGGCCAATGCTGTGAAGAACACTCCTACCTATGTACTATACAGGTACAAGAGGTTTTTAGGAAAGACATTTAGGAGAGAAATTGGTGTAAGTGTTTACTTCTCAAGATAGTGCACAGCTGCTTGCTGCCACTGAACCACTCTGAGGTCAGATATGTGGGGCTGTGCTGGGGTAGGATGGAGCCGGGGAGCTGGGGAGTCGGGGAGCCGGGGAGATGCAAGGACATGGATGAGCAGGAGGCTGGGGAAGCTGCTGGAGGTAGGAAATAGGCAGCCACTGGTGGTCCTGAGCTTAGCCGCTGAGAGAGAAAGGCTGGATCACCAAGGCTGTGAGACCGGCAAGCAGGTGGGACAAGAAGCTCCTTACATCACTGGATGCTGCCAAAGGAGGTTAGCTAGGAAGTGGGTGTGATCTGAGCTAACATTTCCAAATGATTTTCCCGCTGCTGCTGCTCCATAGAAATTGGGTTAGTGCTGGAAGCGGCAATAGTGTTAGAAGCCTGTTGCGTTGGGAAAACCCTGCACTGAGCAGTGTAAAGCTGGCGGGGGTGAGGAGTAATAGAAGACACAAAGAAGGCAGTGAGCTGTGCTTGGTGGTACAGCAGTGGAACAGTTCATCCTGGCGTTGAACTCACTGAGCAGTCCAGGCTGGCCTCAGACTCACTGCAATCCTCCCGCCTCAGCTTCTCAAGTGCTGGCATTATAGTCATGTGTTACCGTAACAGAGTCTACAGGGTGTTCAGGGTCACACTACTAGATTGGACTTGTAGTGATCCGCCCGCTTACAGCCTCCCAAGAGCTGGGACTGTAGGCGTGGTCCACCATGCCCAAGCTCATGTGCCATCTCAGTGGCTCCGGGGTTCCTGTGCGTGGGGGTGGGGGTGGGGGTGAGGGAGGGCAGGGGCAGATACCGCAGGCCCTTGGATGGAACTCCTGGCCTCATTTTTCTTTTAATGCCCGTATGCTAGGTACTTGGAGTGATTAACTATATCTATTTGATTGGCTTCAATAAAACACACTTCTGAAGGGCAGGCCAAATAGTTCAGCAGATTAAAGTGCCTGCAAGCAGTCCCCTTTTCTCCATCTGATGGGTAACGTGTGTCCTTTTTTCCCTCATTAGCCTGGTAGAAGCTTACTGATTTTGCTGATGACTTCAAGGAACTAGTTTTAGTTCTCTTGTGATTCTCTGTTGATTTTTAAATTTATGTTCATTGATTTCTGCTCTAATTTACAGTATTTTTCTTCTGTTTACTTTAAATTTAGTTTTCTCTTTCTATTTTCATAACTTTTCAGTTTAGGTCATTGATCTGAGAGTTTTTTCACCCATTATCTCTGCCCCATCCTACTTCTTTCCCTCCCTTCTACCCCCACTTCATGGAGATCAAATTTTGGGATGTGTATGCAACAGGCAAGCATTCTACCACAACGCTAAGTCCCAAAGCATGTTGCAGATCTATGTGCATTCAATGTTATTCATTTTGCCCTAAGTGCTGTGTCCATACACCTGATAAGTTGTGTTTTTTTTGTGTAGTTGAAAGAAAATCACTATTTCTTTAGAGATTTCTTTTTTGGTTCATATGTTACTTAGGAGTGCATTATTTAAGTTTAGAGTGTTTTGGGATTTTCACACACTTCTTTTGGTTTTTCTGTTGATTTATAACTTTGTTCCATTGAGGTTTGAGAGTAGACACTGGATTATTCTTACTTTTTTTTTTTTTTAAATGTTTGTTAGCTGCAAGTGACACCAAAAGAAAAAGTTGATCCTGGGTTGATGACCTCCAAATGATTCAGGGAACCTCCAAATGATAGAGGGAAAATTGAAAACTCCAGATCTGAAAAGTACCTGGGATGAGTTCATGTTCTCTAAAACAGAAGAACGAATTTTAGCAACAAACAGAAGTAATGAGCAGAACATAGGTATTAAGAGAAAGAAAGCTCCTGTCCAAGAAAGGGACAGGAGGGAGTTCCTGAGTGGGTGGTCCCCAGGAAGCTGTCTCTTCCAGGGACTTTTATAGAGGAAAACCATGCGGTGAGGTGGTCTAAGGTGAAAACCACGGGAACGTGCTTAGATGGGTATGAGGTGGGACACAACTATGGTCAACCAATGAGGTTACGAGCATCATTGCTCAGTTAAAATTGATTAAAGCCAATGCCAAATGAGGAAGTGAGTCAGGAAACAAGTGGGCTTGAACATGGAACAGGGTCTCTTCCTGTTGAGGGTTGGCCTACTGACTCATTTAGGCTGTTTTAAGGTGACTGATACCTATTTAGAATATCAATCCCTGATGCTTGTTCCTAGGAAAGGATGTGGCTACATTTTTTTCTTTTGTCTTGAGGTCTGGCCCAGAGCTGGGAGTGTCTGTCTCTTTCAAAGCTGTAAAGTCACCTTGCCTTCTATCTTGTCTCCTTGAGGGCCTGGCCCTGTCTGACTGCCTTTAATATTTCTGTCTAATTCAGCTGCCTACAACATGACTTTGTGTCCCAGAATGTGGCTCATTTGGTGAAAGTCTCATGAGAGCATGAGAACCATGTACAGCTTGTGGGTTTTGGATGAAGAGTCCATGTGTATTCATTATATTTAGATAGTTACGTTTGAGATGGTGCTGTTGAATTTAACTCTATGTTTCCTACTTGGTATGGCTGATGTCTAGATGTGACCCCAAAGCCTCATGTAGTCTCAGGCTTTTTCAGAGGTGGCTGAATATAGAGTGTGTGATGCTGGAATTAAGGGTGTGTGATTCCTAAGCAATCCACTGACTGGTTGGTCACCACCCTAATCCCAGCAGTCTGAGAGTGCTGCACCCTCCCTAGGGTGAGTGGCCTGCATATGCTGTAAGGAACAGAAAGAGTCTAATTTACCTTTTGTTGCTTTGCTACTGTGTGAGTGCCACGAACCACTTCTCCTCTCTGATGCCCCTCTGCCAAGACCCCGGTGCCTAGGATCCAGCCAGTTATGGACTGCAGTCTCTGCATACTGGGAGCCAAATCCACCTTTCCTCCTGTCACTTTGGGTGTTGTGTATTTTGCCCCAACAAAGTGTCTAAGACACCACTGTACTCATTTCTTACAGTTGAATTGCCCAATTGCGGTAGTGAATTCACTGATTCCTCCTTTCAATTCTGTCAGCTTTTGAATTTTTTTTAAATATTTGTTTGGTTTTTTTGCTTCTGTTTTATTATTTCTAAAAGAATGATGGAAAAGTTTTTTAGGCAGAAATTTTAGGCTGCACTCAAGTAGAGTGCAGATGCTGAGAGAAATGAGACACATTTCCTGGAACAAGGAACATTCCTGCTTCTCAGGAGAGGGTGAAAGTCCCAGGAGAAGTCTCCCTGAAGGGCTCCCTCTCTACAGATAGGAACCCAGCCCTTTTGGAGGAGGGGATAGGCATTTTAACCATTCTTTGAATTCTCTCACTCTCAACCTCCTCCTTTACCTTAGGATCCGGTTTCTGTTGTTTACTTCTCAGTTCACAACTTGTAGCATTCCTGAAGAAGTTTAGGGCTGCAACCTCTGGAGGGAGGGAGTTTAAATTTAACCTAAGAAATGCTGATATGGATCACCTTGGGTGAGTGGCACTAGGACCTGAAGTTGCAATCTTGCAAGAGTACAATTTCTAGTTAAGAATTTCTCACCTCCTTTATATCTGTCTTTTATTTCTTCTATCTTACCTCATCTTCCTCCGCCTCAAGAATTT
>PVKN010024304.1:0-14486 GCA_004027915.1 Capromys pilorides
TTGCAGTACTAGGGATTGAATTTAGGACCTTGCACTTGCCAGGCTGCTTTTACTTTCCAAAATAAAATTTTGAAAGAAAACAAAAAAAAAAAGGGTTAACAAGAAGTTTTAGTAGCAATATATATATATATAGGAATTTGATATACCAACGTAATGGAATTGAAAGGTGTTCTGGCTTATTTCTAGATGTCCCCTAGAGTCTCATGTCATAGGTAGAGCTTGGAAGTGACTGGGTCATGGGTACATGATACTGGATTGGCCCACTGGTGGGTTTAGCAGAGCTCTATATGTAGATGATGAACCTAATGAAGAGGTTGTATGCATGTGGGGGGCATCAATCAATAGGCCTGCAGCCTGGGTGGAATAAAAAGGGAAATAAACAGGAAGGCTCACTGCTTACTGCCTGCTATGCCATGAACTATTTTTTTCTCTGCTGTGCCAACCTGCCTTGGAGGGATCAACTGAAACCTCTACAAACTGTGAGCTGAAATAAATCTTGCCATCTTTCACTTGTAGGTGGCAGGTATTTTGTCATAGCAACAAGAAAGTAACTAAGACAGAAAGTGTATTAAGTTTTCCCTTGCTGGGACACAAAAGAAAGCTACTCCACCCTGCATTCATGAAGCTCTACCTCGATGACCATCTAGTGAAACCTCCAAAAGTTTTCACTACTAAACACTAAAGTCAGTGTAGTATGAATTTTGGATTCATATTACAGTATGAATGTAATATGAATCTCTTTGTGGAGTTTTCTTCACATACCTGGCATATTTACACTAGAATACTGCATACCACGTAAGTCCAATTCTATGAGATAAAAACACTGATGAGGGCCAGGAATATAGCTCAGTGGCACAGCATTTGCCTGGCCAGCAAAAGGTCCTAAGTTTGATTCCCAGGACCCACTCCCCACAAAAAATTGGATGTCTGGCTTTACTCATAGAAGACAGCACTACCAACCTAATAGTCCATTGACTTGACTTGTAGTAATAGATTTGACCCACCTCAGATCATTTCAGTCCTTGTAATGTGAGGAAAGGAATCTGAAATCAAATGAGATAACAGGTGGGCAGGCTGCTACATTTAACCTTTAGTTTAGAAAAATAAATAGTTTTTGTTTTTTGAGACAGATTCTTACTATGTAGAATCCAAGCTGACCTTTAACTCATAGCCCAGCCTGACCTCAAACTCACACTCACCCGCTTGTCTTAGACTCCAGAGTGCTGATGCTATAGGCATGTACCACTATGCCTGTCTCATTTTTTTGTATCTTGTTTTACTTTTCTTCCTCACTACTCAACAAACTATTGTTTGTCGCAGTTGTCTACCATATCACCCATAGCATGTTTAAATTTTTTTAAAAAGCATGCATTTTTAATATATATTTTACAGTAAAATGAGCTATTGTAAAGATTTGTTTGTGTTGAGACAGGGTCATGCTATGTTCTTCAGGCTGATTTTGGACTTTGTGGAATCAACTGATCCTCCTACATCAGTGCCCCAAACTCTGGGGATTATAGGCACACACCAGCGTAACTCATTTATTGTAAAAGTCTGAACATTCTGCAGTTGCCCCTAATCTCTTCTGTAATGCTTGACTGTTAACTTGACTGGCTTGCAACTGGGAAACTTAGAAAGCAAATTTCTAAGTATGTTTGGGTAGGTCATGGAAATATGAGAATGTGTATCGAGAACCTTACCCTGTTCTCTGCTGTACTTCCTGGCTGCCAAGAACTGAGTATGTTTGTTCTGCCATACCCTTCTGCCATGATGTCTCTGCCTTAGAGCCAGCCAACCATGGACTAAATCCCATCTTCCTTTAAGTCATGGCTTTTGTGTCCTAACAATGGGAAATCAGACTAACACATCTTCCAATTCTATTCCCTGAAATTCCAAATTCCTATACTTATTACCATTAAAAATCCTTGTCTAATACCCCTTTTTTCCTCCCTCGCTCCCTTTCTCAGACAAAAAATAAAGCTGTATCACACAACTTACCCCTACAATTTGCTTTTATTTATCTAAAAATGTAATTGACATTTATTGCTATCTAGATATCATTTCATAGTATAAATATATCATAATTTGTCCAGCATCTTCATTATCTTACTAGACAGTTTAGCTGTTTCAAGTTTCAGTTAATGCAAAGAAACCACAATAAATGTCATTTTCTATATATTCTTATATTGATGTTTATAAATCAGCCTGAAGTTAGGTTATTGGAGCACATATACTATTAGTTTTCAAAGACCAAGGGGCTGGGGAAATAACTCCATGGCACAAGTGCCTGCCTGGCAAGTGCAAGGTCCTGAGTTTGATCCCCAGTTCCGGGGAAAAAAAAAAAAAAAAAAAAAAAAAGACCAAGGGCTACTGTCTTTTTGGGAGAGCTTTGTCACCACCTGTATTAGTCAGCATTTTACTAGAGACCAAGATAACCCAAAATATACAAATGTATAAGAATTTACAAGATTGGCTTATGATGGTCATTCAGGGTCAGATCAGGAAGAGTACAGAGGGTGTCCGCACACTAGAGGCTGAAGGTCCGGAGTTCACTGAAATATCCATACAAGTCTGTATCAGGAAGCCAATGGGTCTGTGAAAGAAGGCTAAATAGTTTACACTGAAAGGCTCAAGGTTCACACTACAGAAGCCAAAGAGTTTGTACTGGAAGGCAGAAGATGACATCCACGTTGAAGGTAAAGACTGGAGCTCCTCAGAAGAGCAGAGGCAGCAGTGTCCTTCCTCATTTCTTTTTATATGATCTAGATGGTCAGCTGCTCTAAGGTGGGTCTTCTGCACCCTAGGGTATAGAATTGCTTAGCCTATTTAGTTAAGCTTCTCTTAACTAAAGTTCTCAAATGAACACAACCAACTACTACACCATCCTCATCTTTGTTGTCCTCTAATTCTTTATAGGGTTGTGTTTTTCCTAAGGCTGCATTCCTTGGCCTTCCATGGCCACTGGTCTCCTATAAGAGCTCCCCCACATATGCAACATGAGATGACATTTAATGAAAGGGCTATGCTTTCCACCAGTTCCATGAAAAGGTTACGTGTATCTAGAGCAATGGCCAAATCTCTTCGTAAAAGGAGTGGAAAATCTGGAAACTGGATGCATTTGGGATGAAGGTTGGTTTCTGGAGGAAGACAGTCACCCTAGGGTCTTTCCTTGGCTATTACTGCAGAGTCCAAATTGGCTGCCTCTTTCCTATTTAGGGTCTCAGGATTGCTGATGGTGAGTTTGAGTGAGTTACATTCCCATGTAGGGCAGCTGAGGCAGGAAGTGCCTTTCACCAAGTCCCTGAGCCCTGCCAAGAGGTGACACACGAATGGTAGGGACAATGGAAACTTTCTATGTATGGAACTATACCCATGCCACAACAGAGTTTCCTTGTACATATATTTATCCTTACAGGTATACTGTGTTTCCCACCATAAGTCCCTTCATGAAAAATCATAAATGGTATTAAAAGGAACAAATCTAAGGACCTTATATGCATCAAAGAAAAGGATTACTGAAGAATTCTGTCCCAACTGTTTGCTGTGGCTTATGAGTGCTTTATCTGCATGCCCCACCTGGTGTTCAAGCCAACAAATTTTGAGTAGTCTGGCGTCAAAATATAGTGGTTGAGTGAGTCCTGTCCTAAGTCACTATTTTGGTTACTTTTCTCTGGTTGCTGGGTCAAAACATTTAATGTCCAGAATTAAGGAAAGAAAGGTTTATTTAGCTCATGTCTGTGGAGGTTGCAGTCTATACTCAGCTGGCTCCAAGGCAGTGTAGCACATGGCAGAGGGCAGCAGTTCATAGCGGCCTGAAAACAGCAAAAGCAACAAGAGCAAAAAGGCAGGACCAGCAGAGAATGAGCTTCTTTGCCTCCCTTATGTAGTATGCAAACTACTTACCCAGGACAGGGGGTAGCACTCACACCCATAATCCCAGCATTGGAGCATGAATCAATCACAAACTCTGGAAGCCCACCCCATGTCTGCATGAGGCTTGGGTGGACATTTAGATACCATAACAGTCAACAGACCTTGTACATGGTCTGGTTACAGGAGCAGGCTCCAATAACTGACACAGCACACAACTAACGTGTGGAAAATCAATGTGGTGATGATGGTCCTTCCAGTCCAGATGACCCACTGACAAGGATGACAGTCATCCATCATCAAGGCCAAAGATGAAGATCCACATCAGGTCAGTGTTGGCCCTTTTCTCATCAGGATGACTTTGGTTTCACTGTGTGGATCCCTGCAGCACTTCCATTCTAGGGTTGCAGCCTTCTTTACTCAACTGTGGTGAATCTATGTGGGGATTCTTTCTGCTCCGACTGCTGTGGGAGTAGCGGGCTGTTAAGGGTCCTTTCCACCTCAGCTTTACACTCTCCTGATTCAATTCCTTTATTCACATTGGATCCCCAGGAGACAAGTGGGTTAGGGGCCTTGATAGGCTAATGGGGCTTTTGGCACAGATATCCAAGTAGTTCTTCTGTACCTCTCTTGCATCCCTCCATGGGATCTGTGTCCCAAGAGAAAGTCATCAACATACTGAAAAAAAAAAAAAAATCACAGGTTCTATACTGGAAATGAGTGGAGATCTTGGGGCAACACTTCTCCCAAAATGGTCAAGGAGGTTTTGAAGCCTTATATCAATCTAGTCCAAGTGAGCTGGCCATGTTGTCCTGTGTTGGTTGATCCCTACTAGAAAGCAAAAAAGGGGCTGGCTCTCTGGGGCTAATCAAATCATTTCACTAAGGCTGGCAACTGTCCTAGGAGAGTATAGAGGTTTGATATAGTGGAGTGTGGGGTCCCTGTGGTCTCACTGATTGCTCAGAGGTCCTGGATGAGGCAGTAATCCCCAGTGTGTCCCTTCTTGACTGGAAGAACATGTTCCAGGGTGACAGATAAGGAACGAGGATCCCATAGTAGAGATACATAATTAGCATCTCAAGGGGCAAAGAGCAATAAACAAAGTCCAGGACAGCAGTGGTTTGGGAATCCCAGAAAGCTGAGATTCAAGGAGAAAGATAACATCTTACCCTGAAGGCTTTCCATTAGCAGTCTCCTCCCTTGCTTGAAACTTTTGTAATTAGTATTTGTGTGAACTTAGCATTGGGCAAATGCAGGTCAAAGATTGTAACACTTCTTTACTAAAGTGATTATGCACCTGAGCACATTCCTTTACCCCAAATAAAAATGAGATACTTCTG
The DNA here is from genome assembly GCA_004027915.1 of Capromys pilorides. Classification (NCBI taxonomy): domain Eukaryota; kingdom Metazoa; phylum Chordata; class Mammalia; order Rodentia; family Capromyidae; genus Capromys; species Capromys pilorides. The sequence continues at coordinate 5,211 of PVKN010024304.1, forward strand.
AGGGTCGGGGCTCACTTCGAAAGAGACAAATCTCAGTGAGACCTCTAAGCTAAATTCATCGGGTCTTCTCGTCGTTCCTTTCAGCACCGATACATAACATTACAACACCATAGTTTTGCAGGCTCTCAAGCTGTGGTTGGATTCCCACACTGGACCTTCAGTGGTATTTGGTACTGTCACTGGGCAGTTGGCTTGGCCCCAGTCTTAAATATCACTTTGAGGGCTGGTCAATGGCTAGGTCAATAGGACTTTCCTCCACGCATACATGGGGTCACTGCCTAAACAAGTCCTCTCCCTGGGGATTACCTGAGTTTGCCAGTCATGGGGTCTTTATTCTTCCTCAGGGACAAGATCATTCATGGTGACAGCAGCTCAAGGTACATTTTTCTGTCCCTGAAGTCAAATTTTGCCAATAATTTAGCCAACAAATCCCTCCCTAAGAGGGGAACTTGGCAATCCAGCATGTACAGAAACCAGTGCATCACCTTATGGCCTCCTATCTTACAAATCTGTGGATGACAAAAGGCTTGAGTTTTAGACTGCCCTGTGGCTCTGCTAATATTAACAGAGCCATAGCTGAGGGGCCAGCAGATGTCACAACTGAATGAAGTCTGCCCCCCATCAAGAATCTAATTGGATTGTCTCCTATCTTCATGTAGACCATGGGTGAGGGTGAGGTGTATGAGGGGGTCCTTCTCAGTTCTCCAAGAGAGAATTTCCTCCTACTGTGAAAGCAGAGCTGGCTGCCTCATGCTGGTAACAGCCCTTTTCTTTACGATACGCATACCAGCCCTTTTCTGGGATAGATGTGGCTTTCTATAGCAGTTCTCTTCCTATTTGTACCTGAGTTTCGTGGATCTGCCTTCTGGGACCACAGTGATGAGGTTGGCCTTTTTCCTTATTTGTTTTTTGGCCTCTCTGCGCTCCTCTGTGTCTCGGATGACAAATACCTTGGCGACCTCCAGCAGTTGGACTATGTTCATACCAGATTGGTCCTCTAGCTTTTGGAGCTTTCGGAGAATGTCCCCAGCACTCTGGCTCACAAAGGCCATGTAGGCCATCCTCCAGTTCTTGGGGGCCTTCAGGTCAAGGGGCATGTGCGTGCAGTACACCTCACAGAGCTGCTCCAGGAATTTGATTGGGCTCTCATTTTCTGGAGGACCTCTCTTACCTTGTCAAAGTTAGTCACTTTTGGCCCCCACCTTGTAGTACGGCAATTTGGTAGTTGACCAGTTGAGTCATCTGGTCAGGGATGTTTGGGTTTCATTTTTGGTCCTCCACAAGGAGCTATCTAGCACAGGCATTTGGATCAAGGTGCTTGCTGGGGCACCTCCTCCAACCAGCTGGTGACAACAGCCAGGACACACTGAAGCCCCTCTGCTGATAAGAGTGATAATAATTGGACCTAGTGGGGGTTATGGATCTAGAAGATGGACTCAAGCAGGTGAAGGCTAGTGTTCTTTTGATGTATGAAGAAATAACGTGTTTCCGGTTCAATAGGTCAGTGTTGGTAAAGGGTTAGTAAACAAAGGTCAGGCATCCAGGAGTCATAGGTGTTAGATCTCTTGGTAGGGGGAGCTGGAGTCCATTTTGAGGGCACTCCACCCAGAAGAAGTCTCATTTGCCTCTGGGGAATTAGGGGTACCTGGTGGTAGAAACTTAGGGCCAAAATACATTCCTGATTGGGTGTGATGAGGTGGGGTGGGAATACAGGATGGCTAATGGAAACTATTTTTTAGCTTTTTTTTTTGTACCAGGAATCAAATTTAGGACCTTGTGCTTGCCAGGCAGGTGTTTAAGCTGCTAAGCTATTTCTCTGACACCACAGGATGGTTCTGGGGTCACAGGAGGGGAGACTTCCCTGCTTGTGTTGGGGTGGCCTCTGGGCTGGATGGTGGGGGTGCTGAAGGGCTCTGACCTCAGACAAATGTTTCCTGGGAAGAGGGCATGGCTGATCTAACATGGGGTACTCTGAGTTACCCAAGAAGATGGGACATGTCTTGGAAGGGTTCTATTTGAGCAGGCTCCAGTGGCAACCAGAACTTGGGAAAGGTGTTCCCTCAACCAAGGAGGGGACAAATAACTAGCTGCAACCATAAACCCACATAGGAAGACTGATCTGGGTGTCTGGGATTCCCTACCACAACTTGCTAAAGCCCTTTCCAATCAGCCCTGGGTAGGCCAGCCAACCTGGAAGGATAGCCACTCCACTCCATAGAGGGTTCAGAATTTCCCAGGAGTTTGCCAACAGCCTCCATTAAATCCCTTTTTTGAAATTTTTGACCGTGACATTTAGCTGGATAGACTTGCTTTGACTCCCCCCGCAATGGTTCACACTTCCCACAAAGGCAAACAATAGAGAAAGACAACAAGCAGTGATCGGTGATTGCCTCTCTCTGGGAGAGCTATCCAGCCCCTCAGCGTTGGCAGGCCAGTGAGACTGGCTGTCACTCCAGTGCTGACCTAAGCCATACAAGGTGGCTCCAGAACCGGGTTTGAGAATCCACTCACTTCAGCCTTGTTCACCCAAACCGCATCACACATTCCAACAAGACTCTCCAGCCAACAGCTGCCTAAACGGTCCAATTTCAAGGGAACCTGGGCAAGTTATTCTGGAACACCGAGAGTGATCAGTTCTGGCTGAACATCCTTCCTTGGATCTTCCTCTGAATTGGGGCCCTCAAACCTTACCGTGATTCAGAAGTCTGCCAAATGCTTTTTGTCCTCTCCGTGTAAGCTTTCCTGGGACAAGACAGCCAGTTGGGGATCTTGGCAGGGCCGCGGGGGGAGACCTCCCAGGTGACAGAGAATGGTCTGTCAACGAGCTCAACAGGAGCTCACCACCCGCCGAGTGGTCCCGCTGGACCCTGGGAGTCCCACAGGGTAGCCAATGAGGTAGGGAAAAAGGGAGATTCCCTTACGGAGCACTTGGAACACGAAATAGGAGCAAACAGCAACCTTACTGCTGGCGGCCTTGCAGGGGACTCGCGCCCCATCGTGAACTCCCAATAGGATTGTGTTTTCTCTTCCACACTGGTGGGCAGCGTCAGGCCTAGGCTGCAGAAGCAGAACAGGGTAAGGAACGCAGCGACTTCTGGCAGGACTTTCCAGGGGGTTATGCCCTTTTGCAGCAAGCCCACGTGGGTTGCTACGTAAGGGGAATCCCGAATGGGGGGCCCTGGTTTTCCTCACGATTATTATTGTTGCTATTGTTTGTTTGAGACAAGGTCTTGCTGTATAATTCAGACTGGCCTTGAACTCGTAAAGTAGCTCAGGTTAGCATCCAACTCGCGGCAAGCATTTTACCTCAGCCTCCTAAGTGCTGGGCTTCACAGTCGTGTGCTACCTCGGCCGGCTCAAAATAAATAAACAAACAAACAAATAAAACAAAAAACCGCTGGGAGTGACACTCAGAGCAAAGGCCCCGGGTTCAGCTGCCAGTACTGGGGGTGGGGGTGAAGGTGCGGTTCGGTGCCCCAAATACTGGAAATTAGATTCACAAGTTAGTCAAGTCCTGCCCGGGGAATTCTGTAACTTAGCAGTCTTTTCACCTCAAAATAAAACTCATAAAAAGGGCTAGAAATGTACCTTAGTACAAGGCCATAGGTGCAACCTTCCGGTACTAAAATAATATAAGAAGAGACCCTGACCTCAGAGAGATCCTTCGGAGGTTTTAGCATGCGAGTGCAGCAAGTTGCGTAGCCCGGGCTGCGGAAATGCTCCTCCTCCAGGGGGTGGTCGACCAGGCTGGCGCGCAGCTTCTGGAGAGACGCGTTTGAAGCGGTAAAGGAAGGGACGCCCGCCTAGCCAGCCCCGTCAACCGCATCATCCCTAGCGATGAATGGGGTGACACGTCGCAGCCCGGTCGCCCTCACAACTTCCTCTCCAGGTTAGTAGTTTAAACCGCGCGGCCCCAATTTCTCTCCCTGGGAAAATCTACTGCCCAGAATCCCCCGGGGTGCGTAAGCGCCGTGGCCCTGCCAGGACGCCGCGCGAGGCCTTCTGGGATATGTAGTGCGTGTCATTGCCTGCACGCTGCCGGCTGCAAGCTGCCGGCTGCCCGCGCGTTTCTGACGCTTCCAGACACACTTTTCCCGGCAAGGTGTTGTTCCTCAGGGAGAGGGTGAGAGCCCTCGGACGTGAGAACCATGCTTGTTTCGGCCCTTGCTGGGCACCAGGGATAACCTTGACTTCGGAACCATAGAAACACCAACTCTGGGATCCTGCGGAGAAGTTGGCGGAAGCTGGAGAGAGGTACTTGCTGGCAAGTCCGGGCTGGGGAGCGGCGGCGGTTTTCTTTACCTTCTAGTCACGTTTGGGATCTAGGCTTCGGCCGAGAAATGGAGACATCTTTTGAGCACTGGATTCTCTGAAGCCCAGAGGACTGGAGTAGAATCGATCCTGTTCCGTACTGGGATCATAGGCCCGCATTCACCTGTTCCCGGGTCAGGATAGCTGTCATTTGCAAACCACGCCGTCGCCTATCCTTCACCATGCCTGTTCACGTTCTTATCTAGATCCCACAGTCCTAAGGGCCTCCTATAGTTAAGAGACTTCCCCGAGGTCGCTTATCTTGGGCAGAGCGGGAGACACCTCTTTATTTTGTAACCTTCATTTTTGCTTGTGGATGGATACTATCGTGAGGGTAGTTACTTTGCCTTCTGCAGGAGTTTTTATGTAGGCGTGTGACCCAGGTCAGCTTGGGACAGGAGGTGCTGCTCACCACAAAATAGAGAGTACATTTACATAGGGGATTTTTTTGGTGAACACTTCGCTTGTCACAGGCATTGAGAGGGGTCTGAAGTATACTTTCAGTGGTATAATAAGGAATAAGTGGAGAGAAATGGGTCGAGTTTTCTTTTTTAGTATTACAGTGCTTTAAAAACTTGATTTTGTTGTTTGAGTTGTGTTGTAGGAGAGGTTTACCTTTTTGTTTTTGGTGCTGAGGGCTGAACCCGGGGCTTCCAGTTTGCTAAGGCGAGTGTTTTACTGCTGAGACAAACCCCCAGCCCCCTTAAAAAAACCTTTTTCTTAACAAACTTTTTAAAGTATATATATATACTTTATTTAGTATGTATATATATATATATATATATATATATGTATGTATATATATGTAGTGTGTGTGTGTGTGTGTGTGTGTGTGTGTGTGTGGTACCACAGATTGAACTCAGGACCCTGCATTTGCCAGGCAAGCGCTTATTCTACTGAGCTATTGCCCCAGCCCACCTGTCCAACCTTTTTTTTTCTTGTTTGCTTGTTTGTTTTTGAGACAGAGTTTCACTGTGTAGTTCAGGCTGGCCTTCAACTCACTATGTGGCCCAGGCTGGATGCTCCTGCCTCAGCCTTCTGAGTGCTGGATTATAGGCATGCTCCATCTTACCTGGTTAGAATATATTTTAAAAATAAACCCTTTCTTGGGGCCAGGGAGATAGCTCTGTGGCACAAGTGCCTGCCTGGCAAAGGCAAGGATGTGAGTTCAAACCCCAGTCCTTCCAAAAAAAAAAGAAAGAAAAAAAAGCCCTTTCTCACAATTTTTGTTTCTTATATCGTATCTAGACATCATGAAACATTACTTGATTTAAATATACTTCTTGATTAGTGCTGTAAGTATCTCCTTTATGAGCCCAATAAAGATTTTGTTTCTGAGTTCTTTTAGGGTACAAGGGGCTGGGGAGATAGCTTTGTGGCACAAGTGCCTGCCTGGCAAGCGTAAAGTCATGAGTTCAAACCCCGGTCCTGCAAAAAAAAAAAAAAAAAAGAATTTATACCTCTTTTAGGGTACAAGAAGAAAGGTGCAAGGAAGCATCTCAAAATTTGTTTGAAATCCAGGATTATGGTTCATGCCTATGATCTCAGCACTGGAGAGGGTCAGGCAGTATCGCTTCGAGTTCAAGGACAGCCTGGGTTTCATGGCGAGAGAGACCCTGTTTCAACTCTCCTCCCCAAAATTCAAAAAGAACTTGAGTTAATGGCTACTCTTTAGAAACTTTAAAGATGATGTTGTGATTTCAATAGTTTTACTTAAAAAGACAGCTCTGAGGGCTTGAGATGGTACACTTACATAGTATGAACAAAGTTCTGGGTTCATTCCCTGGTACCACAAAGTGGGTGGGTGAGTTATACCATTCTATGTTTAGGGTATTTTTTTTTTTTTCCTCCTCTTTTTATGGTCAAATTTGGAAACTAAGTAAAGGTAGACTTAAAACTTTTTTTTTTTTTGTATTTAGGACAGGGTCTACAGGGTCTTATTACACAGATCCAACTCATAGTGATTCTCCTGATTTCAGCCTCCCAAGTGCTGGGATTACAAGCTTGCCACCACGCCCAGTCTCCATAGCCATCTCAGTATGCCCCGTGTGCAGGGCCAGCACAGCATGCTGGGACTTGAACCCTGGCCGCTACACTCTGTTGAAGCTTTATTTAGTCTGCTGAGCTATCAGGCTGGCCCTGACTTAAACATTTTGTGAAATAAATGCATCATAGGTATTTTGTAATAGGAAGAAAATGTTCAAATGAGGAGGAAAACAAAGGAGAGGGAAGGAGGAAAGGAAAGATGGGAAAAGTAAAAAAAAGATAAGAAAAGAAAGAAAATGTGGAAACAAAGGTGTTTGTAAATTGAGAGGGGGAAGGGGTTGAAGGGAAGGTGGGGAATGGGAAAATCTGTACAGGTACAGATTCTCTATGATGAATGTGATCATTATGTATATCAAAAATGCACCAATAAAATATGATTAAAAAGATAAGAGATCCAGATAGAAGCCCATTTTTCTGGATGTTTAATTTTGGATAAAATCCTGCTATCATATAGATTAAGAGCAAAGTCTGTTAATACTTGTTACTTGTAATCTGAATTTTGGAAGAAATTTACCATTAATAAGGTACAAATAACCATGCTACATTAATTTTTTAACAGAAACTACATATTAAAATGGATTTAGAGTCATCATAACGGAAACAAAATCATGAAATTACTTTGATGCCAGCACATTGCACCTGCCTGCTAGCTGCAGATGGCTTTCTTTATCTAAGGATACTAGACTCACTGGGCTCTAAATATGTTTCGTCTAAGAGCAACTTGTCCGTTCTTCTGGAAAGTGTTTCGTTTTCAACCCTTCAGTTATGAACCACTAATTATTCAAATGAGTAAATGTACAGATGAAGAAAAAATATTTGATCTCATTGAAAGAAACAAAGCCACACTTTCAGCAAAGCAAGTGGAACATGCATTTAATGTACTTTGGCAGCTTCAAAGGCAGAAAACCAGCTCATTACAAAATGCCAAGTGTGTCAGAGACCACCCCCAGTTTTCTACTCTGTATAACTTAACTTCAAATCAAATCAAATCAATGACAGATGACACTCTGGTGAACATGTTACACATCGCTCCACAGTAAGTGATTTGTAGGTTTGATGGAAATGATTATAGTTTATATTTTAATTTCCAAAAAAAGTCTTTGTTATTGTCGTTGTGTTTTTGTTTTGAGATAGGATCTTGCTCTGTACTCCAGGCTGGCCTTGAACTCACTATGTAACATATAATGGCTTCAAATTTCTCATTTACACCCCCTCAATTTCCTGAATGTTGGGAATGTGCCACCATTCCTCGCCTAAAAATGTCTTTTACATAACAATATGTGTCTTTTCTTTCTTCTCTAACAGTGGAGATTGAGTCCAGGGCCACACACATACTAGATGAGTGCTTTATATATAGCAAACTATGTCCTCCACATTTTATTTTGAGACAGGATCCCGCTAAACTGCCTAGGCTTGCCATAGGCTTGTTTTTTTTGGGTTTTTTTTGTTGTTGTTTTGTTTTGTTGTTGAACTGGGGATCAAACTCATGACCTTGTACTTGTTAGGCAGGCACTTGTGCCCCTAGCTATCTCCCCGGCCCTTGCCATGGGCTTGTGATCTTCCTGCATCAGTGTACTGATTTGCTGGAATAATAGTCCTGCATCATCATTTTTAGGAGAGCTGAAAATGTGTTCTTTTTTTTCTTCCTGTAAGATAGTTTTGCCAGGTGTAGGGTGCATATCTCTAATCCCAGTATTTGGGAAGCTAAGGCTAGAGGATCATCACAAGTTCTAGGCCAACCTGAGCTGTATGGTAAGTTCAAGACCAGCCTGAACTGCATAGCAAGACCTTGTCTCTAAACACCAAAAATATTAGAAAGTACAAAAAGTTAAGATGTTTGGAAGATATTCTTTAGAGACTAGTAATCTTACAGTTTTAAAAATCAGACTATAATCAGGGCTGGCCAGATAGCTCAGTGAATTAAAGTGCCTGCTTAGGCAAACACTGGGACTGGGGTTCGAGCCCCAGTGTGCTATGCCCACCCCTCCCCAGGGGTGCGCTGGTATGTTAATTGAGACTGGGCGTGGTGACATACACCTGTAATCCCAGTGCTTGGAAGGCTGAAAACAGGAGTATCACTATGAGTCTGATCTGTATAGTGAGACCCTGTAGATCCTCTGCTAAATATATTTTTTTAAAAAATTAGAATATAATCAATCATGAAAGTAGAAATGGTTAACTTTGGGTATATGAAACAGTAGTTGTAGAATTTTGTAGAAATATGATTGAAATAAGATAATGAGATATAATAGATAATCAAACTTCAGATTAATGTCTAATTTAATCTAATTTAATTTATAAACAAGTAGTAAATTGTATCTTTGTTAGTATGTTTATAACCTCTTGGTTCCCATAATTAAATTGGTGGTAGATATGTATTTTTAGGGGCTCTGTGAACAATAAGTTGTTTACCTCTAACAGCTCATGAGAGAGAGAAAAAGAGAACATGACTTATCTGGTAGGCATGGTGGTACACCTACAATTCTAGCACTTGGAAGGCTGAGACAGGAGGATTGCAAAATGGAGCCTATTGTGAGCAATTTCTCAAGACCCTGTCTCAAAATTTGAAAATCAAAATGCCCTGGGAATGTAGCTCAATGTGAAGGCTTTAGGTTCAATCCTCAGGGCTCCCCTCCACCACTAGTACACTCCTTTATATTTGGTAAGTGTTTCACAAGTTGTCTTCCATGGCTTCTTGACAGGGTTACATGCAAAACAAAAGTTTTCCTTTGCTATTAGGGAAAAACAAGAGATAAAGAAATTTTATATTGTTTGAAAAAAATACAGGCATTCAGGCTTCTCTTCTAGATTCACTGAAAATAAAGGAACATCAGGTGTACAAGGAAAATACTAATCTCAGTGATGGAAGAACAGCAGTTTTCTTAGAGACAGCCCAGCCTTCAGAGTTATTTAAGTAGA
>PVKN010024305.1:0-14480 GCA_004027915.1 Capromys pilorides
GGTTGGATGTGAGAAACTGGGAAATTGTCACAGTAGAAACTTTTCTTTATGCAGAATAAACAAGTTTTGCAGATCTAATGTACAGCATAGTGGCCATACTTAGTAAACTCTCAGTGTGTACTTAAAATTTGTAAGGACGGTAGATCTTAAATGTTCCTGCCACCTGCCCACACACACACACACACACACACACACACACACACACAAACTCATATGAACACACACATGCTCCAGTAAGGAAATGGATATGTTAGTGTGACTGTGGTCCTCTCATTTTATGATCTGTGTAGATAGAAAACATTCCATTGTGCACCATAAATACATATAATTTTGTGGATGTCATCGCAATAAAGTTGGAAAACCCAAAGCCAAATTAAATACAACTCCAAACACCATCCTACCAACCTGGATGGAAGTTTGCTCCTGGTCACTCTTAATGCTCTTCATCCCACGTCAAAGCTCTCAACAACCCTACCACATCCCACAGCTTGGTACAAGGTCCTTGCTAAGGCCTGGAACTTTAATCAAGCTACTCTGGGCATAGCCAGTTCCTTTGCATGGACCACCACAGCCGTACTCCCCAGGTACTGTCCTTTTACTTCAAGATTCATTCGATTAGAAGCCAGGTGTGGTGGTGCATGACTGTAATCCCAGCACTTTGGAGGCTGAGGCAGGAGAATCAATGTGAACTCAAGACCAGCCTGGGCTACAAAAGTGAGCTCAAGGCCAGCCTGAACTGCATAGTGAGACCATGTCTCAAAAAAAAAGAATCATTCGACTAGATTGGGGAGATAGCTCGGTGGTGTAAGCATCTGCCTGGCAAGCACAAGGACCCAGGAGTGGTACTGCATGCTGTGCCACCCCCTGAAACCTCCAGGGGCCAAAATCAGATGCACCACTGTAATCCCAGCACTGGGGAGGCAAGAGACACAAGGATCCCTATGAATCCAAGCTGCATACCGAGACCCTATATCAAATCAACCAATCAATCATTCACCCTTTTACAATTTCAGGGACTTAAATTTTTTTTTCTCATCAACTCCTCTCCCTAAATCAGCCTTCCCCAACTCAGTCATCTCCCTCCTTTTTCTTCCTTCTGGGATAATCTAACACAGGCTGCTGACCTGGGCTAGCAGCATCTGCATCCCCTGGGCATCTGTTGGTCATGAAACTGCCCAGTCCTAAGTCCCACTGCCTTGGCTACTCTGAGGGTGACATTCAGGGCAATCAGTGCCTCAGCAAACCTTCTTTGGGATTTTGGTGCACATTCAAGTTTGAGAACCGTCAGTCCAGTCTAGCCCTCATAGCATATTTATATTTTTGAAATCAAAAGCCACAAAGGGAATGTGACTATTAATCCTGATTTTTCAATTTCACTGGATTAAGAAATGACAACAGATTCAAAAAGCACTTAGTGGTATGCCTGGCTGAGGCATGGGGGTGTGGCCTTGGGAGCAACATGTGGGCCCTGGCCCCTGCCTTCCTGGCACTGATTTCTTGTTGCATTTCCTGGTCACCATGAGCTTTGCTCCAATGGCCTTGTCCAATGAGTTTCTGCCTCAGAACCTGCAACCATGGACTGAATCTCCTGGAACCACGAGCTAAATTAAACTTTTCTTCCTTTAAATTGTGGATGTCAGGTGCTGCGCCTCAGTGGTAGGAAAGCTGATGAATACAGTGGACTTGTCTTGAAATGACTTCAGGTTCCAGCTTATGTTACTAACATCTTTTTACTCATCAACAAACCGCAAATACTGAGGCTGTGGGTTAGGGAGTGACAAATGATGTAGCTAACATATGGGGCAGTGTGGATTGTATAATGCATAACCCTGGGAAATGTCATCCACATCAACTATGGTGTGCATGGTGCAACGTTGTAGTTAGGTGGAACATCAAGAAACAAAGGGGTATCAGAGGGGATCTTGTGGTCCTTTTGAGTTACTTCGCTAGATTGAGTTTCCAGTAAAGGCAGTTAGAAAACTTGAAAGAAAAATTGTGCAAGACCTCAACTCAGCCCCAGAGGGCGCTGTACATGTGGACAATATATATGACGTGCAAAACAATGCATTACTTGGGGTGTCTCAAATTCAAATGTTGAAGAAGTCGGCTGGCATGTAAGGAGGGAAGAGACTGGAGAATACAGCCCATGCCATGATGCAAGCACCACTCACCCCCTGCCATTGAAGCCACAGACAACGCAGAGTTTAGCCTAGTCAGAACTTCCCTTTCGAAAAACATAAATTCAAGGACCAGCGGTACAGTTCAGCAGACTAAGCACTTGCTTAGGAAAGCGCAGAGGCCAGGGTTTGATCTCTGGATTCGCATGCCGCGCCGGCCCCGCTCTCGGGCACGCTGAGCTGGCAATGGAGTCTGGGCATGGTGGCGCGCGCCTGTAATCCCAGTCCTGGGAGGGAGGCAGGAAACAGGAGGATCACTATGAGTCAGAGCTGTGCAGCGAGAGAGGGAGAGAGAGAGAGAGAGAGTATTTTTATTTAAATAGAATATGATTTTTAAGTTATTTATTTATTTATTTATTTATTTATATTATGGCCGGCTCAGCCTGTGCTGAGAGTGGGCAGATCAAATCGCGGACCCTGCGGTTACCTAAGCTTGCCAAAGCAGCACTTTAAACCGCTGGGTCATCTCGCTGGCCCTAGAATATGATTTTTAAAGAACATTTTGTGGGAGTATTATATTTAGAATATAAAAATTACTCCACAAACTTCACTGAAACAAAGCAACAGTTGAACATTTAACCAAGAAAGATATACAGATGACGAATAAGCACATGAAAACACAATCAACATCGTTGCGCATTACAGAAACGAAAACTAGGATCTCAAGATTGCATTACATATCTACTAAGGTGGATAACTCAAAACAAAACTGATAATACTGAGTGCTAATCAATAGCTGAAGCAACTAGAACTTCCCTATATTGGGGGGGATATCAAAAGGCATCATGCTTTGGAAGCCATTTGGCAGTTTCTTATGAAGTTAAACATCTCACTGAGCAACTCAGCAATCACATCCCTGGATATTTACCAACAAGATGTGAAAATTTATGTTCACAGGAAACCTATCTGTGACTTTTATATAGCCTGTGGAGACAGAGTATGCCAGTTTGAGTCTCTCTCTTCTTCCAATAAAGCTATTGATGCCATCCTGGGGCCCCCACTCCTAGACCTCATCTATTCCTGACCACCTCCCAGAGGTCCCACCTCCAAACCTCATCAACATGGAATTTGGCTTTAAAAAGAAAAAAAAAATTATACACACACACACACACACACACGCATGCATACGAGAGCTAGGATAGATATACAGCTACTTTCTCTTAGTTCATTGAGAATAAAAGTTTGTACTAATATTGTTTAGACAAGATATCAGGTCTGAATCTCTCCTCTGAATACTATGAAGACAGCAATATGCATTGTATTAATTATTGTAACCATCCTACTAATTTGTTTTGAAACTGTTTTATTGTTATCTTTTTTTCTCATTAAAATGAATTTTTAAAAAACAATAAAATACAAAAATAAGCTATGGAATTTGGGTATGAGGCTTACAACACAGACCTATGGGGGTGATGAGTGAAAACCTTAGCAGATGGGATGCCGTCACCCAGGCCATCAATGAGTGAAGCAGCCAAGAGGCAAGTTTAAGTTGCGTTCCAGTGACAGCTACTCTGTTTTCTACTTGGAGTTGTATGCAAATGGCACTTGAAGCAAATAGACCTTTTACTGAGCATTTTTTTTTAAGAAAAATAAAATGTTCTGGAGATAGAGGTGAACTTAAGTAGAAAGCCCCAATATGAGACTGTACCTCTTCTGCTTCTACCCTCCATGTGACCTTGGGTGGGCCTTCAGGGTCTGTCTGGCAGCTCACAGGTGATTCTCCATTCCTGGAGCAGCTGGCAAGGGGGCAGGCTCTGTACAGAAGTGGGCCAGTCTAGGCACAGCGGTGCCAGGAACACAGCGACAACACGCCTCACAGAGGCACCTTCCTGCTCCTGTGCCTCCACGTGCCTAAAATGTCTGACCTCCTGGCCCCCTTCTTCATGAGACTCCACAGGGCTGGTCAGTTCCCATGTCCTAGGACATCCTGGCCTGTACCTGATGCACCCAGACAAGGGAGAGGCCCATGCCTGGAGGAGGTACAGAACAGCCAGGAGGAGGTTTTGGCAACTTGGCCTCAGTTTCCTCCCTAAGAAATAGGAATAAATAACATTGGCATCACAGAGGTCTTTGAAGTTTATAAGACTCTTACTTGCCAGACACATGCCTGGACGCAGAGATGACTTTCTTGTTAAGACTCCCAGCAGCCACAGGTGCAGGAAACAAGTCATTCCATCCCCAGCAACGTGCTCCTCATTTCCCAAGCACATTGGCCAGGCCTGACCTGGAAGAGAGGCCTTGCACTGGCCACAGCTGTGCAAGCACGGAGACTTATACAGCAGTGAGGGAGGGGAGCCCAGCTGGCCTCCGCTAGGAACTCAAGGAGCAAATGCCACATGCAGGAAAGGCTGAGTAGACCCGTGAAGCCAAACAGAAGAGCCGGGAAGAGGGAGAAGCAGTTATGAAGGCCCTGAAGGACATGCTAGGAGCAGGACACTGGTGTGTGGGGGGTGGCAGAGAGTACAAGACACAGACCAGGAGTTGGTCATGAGCAGAATGCTGCCATGTGTCCTTGGTCACATCCTCTATGTTCTGTGTCATCATGATGTGGTTTGATTATGGTTCCTCCCCTAATCTCACACAGGAGTTTAATCCCCAAGATCTTATTTTAATGGATTTGTAGAGTGAAAATTTAATCCCACTATAATTTTTAAAGACAGGGCCTCCAAGAAGTGATTACACCAGATTAAATAATAAAAGTGGAGACCTCATGACCAAATCCTGATAGCTTCATAAAGAGAGGGAGGGTGGCCACACAGACAGAAATAATATTTATATATATATATATATATATATATATATATATATATATATATATATATTACTGACATTATATGAACAGTCAAAGGGGACCCATGCAAGAACTTGTACAAAGCTGTTTGGGCTCCAAAATTGTGAACTAAGGGGCCAGGGAGATAGCTCAGTAGAATAAGCACTTGCCTGGCAAGCGCAGGATCCTGAGTTTAATCCCTAGTACTGCAAAAATAAATAAATAAATAAACAAACAAAATTGTGAACTAAGTAAACCTGTTTTCTTTTTAAAGTAACCAGCCTCAGACATTTCATTATAGTAATGAACAGCTGACAAATGAAAGCCATTTTTCAAATGGAGAAGCTGAGACCTCACAGTTCACACACCTGGCAAATGGTTAATTGATACTCAGACCCTGAGTCTCCAGAGTCACCTGGGTTAAGGTACCGTTAAATCATTAAGGGGGCTTAAGAAAGTCTTAGCTCTTCTCTGGGCCTCATTTTTCCCATCTTGATACCTGGAAGGTATCATTGGTCCTAAAGCCTCAAATTTCTAGCCTTCATTATAGCTCAGCACCAACCACTTTGGAACAGGCCACTTCTGCAGAGAATCCCTCAGCTGTGCTTTGACATTGATGTCCAGGCCACCCTGCTCTGAGCAAAGAGAAGCCTGGATCCTTTCCTGGGGAGGTACCCCAGATCCCAGATCCGTGCACTCTGCTTTCTGGAAGAATGACTCTCTTCTCAGCCCCTGCAAACGATGCCCAGGGGCCCAGACTAGACCCCCTACTTCCTGCTCAGCCTTCCCCCACTTCCATATCCCACGTACATGCATATTCACTCCCCGACCCCTTCTGAAGTCAGGCATCTGCTACCCTTCTGGACTGTGTGACAGCCCTGGCAGCGGCAGGCAGACCTCCAACCCCAGAGGCCCAGGACCCTGCATGCCCTCTGGCCCCTAGAGTCTGCCCAAGTTGCTTAGGAAACCATTTCAGGTCATTTGAGACCATGCAGCCTTAACTCTGTTGAGAGCTGAACAACAAGAAGAAACAAACCCCTGTCTGTCAAAGCCCATCAAGGGTGTTGTCCTGGAGGCCCAGAGCCACCACACACTTCTCCAGGGGCTGCTCCCTGGGCTCCTTTTTCATTCAGCTCCACAAATATTTATCCAGGGAGCTGCTACTAGGCTAGCATTGGTGTCCAGGGAGGTTGGTAGGGGGTGGGGAGAAGAGAGGAGGGAGCCCTGAGAGGAAACAGATTCAGTCCCAGCCTGAGGCACTTTCCTTTCTCAGAGCAAAGGTGTGTGACATCTGCACTGTGAAAGGCTTTTCCTCCTAACACCAGCTGTGCCCTTCATTTCAAAGAGCTTGTGAGACCCAAGATGGAAAGGAGGGCCCCAAAATGCTAGCAGAATTTTTTGGAACAGAAACGTTCTCCTTGTCCCTTCCTGAGCCTTCCAAGCCAGCACTGTGAGCGGCCCTCACCTCTGCGACTGGAGAGCAGCAGCGCAGTGGTGGTGAGCCTGTCCACGCGTGCCACCGGGCGCTGCGCGTTAGCCCTGGAAGCGCCAGAAGGGCCGCCACCGCTGGCCTATCAGCTCGTAAGCTCCTGAATCTGGAGATGATTCAGTGGAGGTGTTTATCAGAGTTATTCTGCTCATTTTAAAAATTCAGACAATAGATAAAAGTAGTGAAGAGCGTAAAAGGCCATCCATGAGCACTGATCCGGCAGGAAAAGTTTTGCCTTTCTTTTTCTCACCTGCAATGATGTAAAGCTGAAAGAAGCTTTGAGTGGCTGGGGCTTCGCCAGAACAGGGGCTTTGGAGCGAGGGATCTGGCTGGTGCCAGTGGGAACTCTGAGGAAAGGCGCTCTCACCACTCTGTGCCTCCCAAAACCCCAGTTCAGTGGAGTGTGAGGTCGCCCATCAACAGAGTTTAGCAAATGTCACAATACTGCCTCAGGCGCGACAGCCAAATCTCCAAATTTAGCTTATCAATATGATATGAACAATTTTTTTTTCAAAAAATGTGTTTTAAGCCAAGCAAGGACATTAAAAGAGGAAAATCAGCAACTGTTCATTATCACCAGGATTTCCTAAGAGAATGAATATGTGAACACCAAAAATAGCAAAGTCCAACTCTCAGAATAAAGCTTTATAAAAGCCTCGGTCTCCTGCCCTCGCACGCCTTATTTTTCTGTGGGAGGTGCAGGCTCTAGATGAAGGCCATGGTTACAGTCAGCTGGGGGACATTGGTTCTCTCCTCTGCCTGGGCCTCAGTTTCCTGCGGGGAGTGAGGGGAAGAAGGCAAAGACCCAAGCTGGCCCTTTTGAGGAGGTCTGGTATGTGAAAGGAAGGGAGGACATGTCCAGAGGTGAAATCAGCTTGCTGGTTGGTCTTTCTGAGCAAAAAATGTCACATCATTTCAGTCAGTGGGGTTAATTCCCACAGGGGTACATCTAGGAGCCTTACGTAGGGATGAAGTCTCTGGCCTGGTGCTGCCCTGCCAGGGACCCCAGCAGCCCTCTGGAGGTGGGGCCTAGTGTCCTCCTGGAGCTCAGTGCTTGGAACTCAGTAGGAGCCAAAAGGCCCCGATACCTGCTCTCCCTCCTGACCTCCGCCTGCTCCCTGAGCTTGCAGATCCCTTCCCTGTCTTCTTTATGTAGCTGCACAAATTAAAAGGTGGCAGTGGGTAGTGGAAGAGAGGGCAGAGGGGGATTTGGATGAACTCATCAAGCATCCCTCACTCTACAGAGAAGAAAGCTGAGGCCAGAAAAGGGAAGCTACCCATGTCAACACATTTATGGCTGAATTGAAACAATAATAATCTTGTTAATAATAACAATAAACACTTATTGGATACCAGTGTCCTATTTTTTCCTTCCCTCCAACACTTCTGCAAGAGCCTTGGACCCTGGGGCTGATGTATACTCAGGCACTGGCTAGGTGTGGGGAGAAAAGCATTCTGGGTGCCCTGGGGGTTGTCTGCATGGGTGCTTTTGGGTACATCTGCAGCCTGTCCCATGCACAGCCTGAGCGTCTCCCAGTGTGGACATTTTTAGCAGTTAGATGTTTTATTCTTCTCAGCCCCTCAACCTCATCCCCTCCCCTCTCAGAAAATGGGTAACAGGAAACAGCCAAAGCTTCTCAACTTTTCTTTAATCTTCCCCTCTCTGGCAAATTGAAAAATCAAACGATAATTGTCTGGGTGATCTCATTATTGTCAACAAAATCCAAGCCTTGAAGTCCAAATCTGCTGAAACATGGACACATTAAACACGAAAGGAAACTGGGCTTGCATGTCGTTCAATAAATAAATAAGGCCAGTGGGAGCTCTGCGCAGGGCTGGCACACAGAGCAGCCAGGCAGTCAGAAGTGGGAGGGTGTCAAGATGATCCCAGGGACCCTGGAACTCTGGCATCTGGGAAAGATGAGATCCGGGAGGTCTACACCTCATCCTTCCTGTTTGTGTGAGTCAAACATGGCAGGAAACAGGTGGTAATGGCACCTAAAGAAAGTTCAGTGCCTGGGTTTCTTACCAGGGGAGAGGAGCCAGATGGAGGATGGAGCACCCTGGGACTGGCATCAATGAGAAATGCTTATCCAGTCTGAAAGACGTAGGACCAAGAGGGACCAAACAGATATCAGGACCCAGAGCAGGTGGCCTTTGGAGGTCCCCTGATAGGAACTGAGGCTGTTTGGGGAGGACTGACAGTCTGACTGTTCTCTCCTACCACCTTCTGCTCCTGATGGTGCTCCCATGAGCTAAGCCCAAGGAACAGCCAGGGGGTGAGGGAGTCAAGATGAAACAGATGCCAGGATCGAGTTACCCAGAAAATGGAGCAAGGCCTAGAGAGGCAAACAGTACAGCCAGTGCCCCATGGAACAGTGCATGTTCCTCACGTCCCTCCCACATGTCACTCTCAGTTTGTGCTTTTCCAGGGATGGGAAGCTTGTCCTCGTGACGACACGCCGTCAGCACACTCGAGTCTGAAAGTTCCAAAGCTTTCCTGGTTCAACCACAGACTAGGTTTGGGGAACAGAATATCTCTGAACTAAGGAGCAGGCCCCATTTACAGGCCAGGACAGCAAAACTAGGGAGGCCCAGAATGGAGCTAGTGGACAGGCCAGCCACACTGTTGGGGTGAGGGATAAATGCAAGCCAACGTGTCTCTTTATTTTTTCACCTCTTTATGCCTCTTGGTCCTGACTTTTTCTGCCACCTTATCATAATCCTAATGAATGTCATGCCAACATAGTCATCCGCTTCCTTTATGAAGAAGGAAACTTGGGGAGACCGAAGTGCTGGGGTTGTCACTCCTGCTACTCCCTCCCTTCTGTCCTAGGCTGGCAGAAGCAGACCTGGCTGTCCTGGACAGGGGTGGCACCCGTACCAGCACAGCACTGCTCACTGACCTGGTGCCCACAGAGCCTCCCTCCCTCAATTCCAGGGGGAGGGGTGGAAAGGGACAGAGCATCGGAGACCTGAGTTGTCCTCTGCACTGGCTGCTTTCTGGTTGTGACCCTGAACAAACCCTTCTTCAATCTGGGTCTCAATTTGAGAAATAGACTTTGATTTTCATCTCGGTCAGCTTAAGATCCCAGCATGGAAAGAGGCCCTTCTCTCCTTTCTTCTATCCTAATTCTCTTCTATCCCAACGTGTGACTACTCCTACCTTGAAAAGTTAAATTTTATTTATTTGTTAGGAGTTCCCATGAGCACCCTGGATTTTTGCAAATGACATCCCACATATTGTCACATTTTGTATTTTGCAAATAACTCCCTGTTTCCACATATTCAGCCATAACATAGCCTTGAAGGGACAAAAGAGGACCCAGCACCCCTGACCCCTCTCTAGCCAGGGACTGCCCTCTCCGTCCCCTGCATTGGGTCTGCATGACTTTGGCAGACTAGCTCTCCTCCTTGGCTCTGTTTCCTCACCTGTAAACTGGGGTGTGATAGTAACTATGTGACTGAGGACCCTTAGCTTTGAGCCTATGCCTGGTGCATAACAAGGATCCCACAGGCAGGAGGGGCTGTCCTTTCCCTTCTTTCTGTCCAAAAAGAAGCTCCGGCCTCATATCCTGCCCTCCTTGGACTCTTGGTGCTGTTGAATTTCCCCTGCAAAGCCAGCTGGCTCTGACAAGTGCCTGTCAGGTCACTGAGGGGGCCCAACCCTTTATTCCCTGTTTCCCTCAGGCTCCAGAAAGTGGAAAAAAAAAAAAAAGAAAAGAAAAGAAAAGCAGGCCGGTGGAAACCAGGCTGAAAAGCCTGTGAAACGCAAAGGACTGCATGCTTCTAAGGAATTAAAAAAACATGTTGATCTTTTCATCTGCACATGCCTTGTCACCTTGAATGGGTCCTAAACTCTTTGAGGGTAGAAAATAAAAGCAGGAAACTAATGTTTAGTGAACACTGGGGTAGATATTATAAATACTCCCCAATATCTGCTGCCGTTCTTCTTCCTGAACATACAGAGAACTGTGTATTCTGGCACCCTTAATGTGAGATGGAGCCATGGGGCTGGTTTGGACTAGTTAATTGAGAACAGAAATGTTCTGGACAATTCTTTAGTTGATGTCTTTCTCCCCACAGTGAATGTGGAGGCTTTGTGTTGAAATGGTGGAGCCAGGCTTTGATCCTAGGGAACATTGTCATGCAGGGCAGAAAGCTACCTGGAATATGCTCTGGATATGAAGCAAACTTGGAGCAAAAAAATACATGTGTTGTTTAAACCTCTGAGCCACGAGGGATACTTGTTACTCCAGCACAGCCTGGTCGGAGCTGACTGGTGCAAGACCTATCATGGGGGACTACTTGTACACACATAGTTATCTCATTTGGTCCTCAAGAAGGAGGTATTGTTTTTATCTCTATGTTCAGAGGAGAAAGCCGAAACAGGCATGCTTTGTCATTGGCCCCACATCAGTAAAAGTGGACCAGGCATGAAGCCAGATTTATTTGCTATCTAAGCTCTATGTCATCCTAATAGTTTCAACCACCCAGAAAGGGCAAATTAGGGAAGCAGGAATGTAGAAACGTTCCTAGGCAGTCTGGGGTCTTTGCTAAATAAATTATAGTCCTTCAAGTGCAACCTCCCAGACCCTGGGAAAAAATGTTCCCAGCTAAAAGTAGCTACCCGGAGGGTCTCAGCCAAAGTCCAGCTGCAGGTTGGAAGAATTCGTGGATGGCTTGGAGTCACCACTGGCCAGGGTCCCACTGGCATGGAAGTGTTTACACTTGCCTCAGACGGGCTCTCCCATGCCTTCCAAGGCCCCGGTCCATATTTGGGATGGAAAGGGGAAAGTGATTCCCAGTAGGCATTCAAAAGCATCAGAAAAATTCCACAGGGGCTGAAGCCTCTTGGTGTGGACCAGACTCTAAGCAGCCACCTCTCCTGATCTTCATATGTGAGCCCTGGGATCTGCAGAGCAACGAGGCCAGAAGGCCATAAAGACCCTCACACACTGATTCAGAAGCAAAGGTCTTTCTGAAAACATCCTTAGGAGGAACAGCTCAACTCCTCTACCAAAGGAAGGGCAGGAAATGAAAAAGAAAAAAAGAGTGAACATGTGTTTCTTCTCCACCCTTCAAGAAGGCACTCTGTAACTGCATTGCCTTCATGTATGGGGAGCAGGAAACCCAGTACAAGTATCTTTGTGTATCTTTTCTTCATAAGGTTCAAAAGCAGCCAAACCATAGCTGTATGTGGTTTGGACAAACACTTACATGTAACAAGGTTGTACACAGAGGGGCATAATAACAGAACTTGGGATAATATTTATCTAGGGGGCAGACAGACATAGCCAGGAGGCCACATTGAAAGAGCACACAGCCAAGTCATCACTACTGGCAATGGGTCTTCAAATAACTGACAGGCCCACAGGTATTTGCCATTTTAATTAATATACCAGTGCCACATCAGGAATTGAGGTTTATGATTAGTCCAGTTCTGTCCACCTAAGATCTAAATTTAAAGGGGCACAAAATAACAACTAACATTTACATGTCATTTGCTGAGTGTGAGGGACTATATCCTTCATGTAGATAAAACACATTCACACCTCACAGAAGCCTGATGAAGTAGGTCTTATTTTTGTTCATTTTACAGAGAGATTAAGTATCTTGCTTGGGATTATACTACTAGCTACAGATATCAGCCATCTTTCTACCATTGTAACAAAACGCATGAGATAATGAACTTTAAAAGGAGGAAAGATTTATTTTGGCTCATGGTTTCAGAGGTTTCAGTCAATAGCCACTTGGCTATGCTTCTCTGGGGCTGCAATGAGGCAAAATATCATTGAAGGAACTCATGGAGGAAAAGGCTGCTCATTTTGTGGTGGCCAGAAAGAAGAAGAGAGACATAAAGGGGCTGTGGTCCCTGATACCTTTATCTGGGGGATGACCCCAGTGACTAACTTCCTTCCTACTGGCCCTACCTCCTAAAGATTCTGCCACTTTCCAAAAGTGCCACAAACAGTAAACAAGTCTTTAGTATACGGGCCCTTCGGGGACATTTAATAATCAAGCCACAACACATGACAACCAAGCTTTCAGGGACCCATTTCTCAGATATTGTGCAATGAGAATACTCCTATCACCACACGCTTAGAGACAGAGCAGTTGTGTGTCAGTTAATTCTGTGGTTCCATCAAATTATCAAAAACATCCTCCTCACCCCACCTCCCCCCTCCCATCCCCACAGTAATACTGTGATGACAGCATTTTCAGGCAATCACACAGACTTCAACAACAGAAAGCATCTTTTCCATATATCACATGTCACTGGGGAGAAAGACTTCCCCAGACATAACTTTGAGACACCTCCTTGGAGCCAGTGACCAAGGTCAGCCCCATGCCTGCACCCAAGCCAATCACTGGCTACCAGAATGGGCTTAGAGCATTCCCAGTTCACCCCCTGTGATTGCAAGGTAGGGGAAAGGAGCTAATTCACAGGCACCCAAAGCATTTGCTTCTGTCACCGTCAAAGGCTATGAGAGGAAGAGATGGTGACCGTGGACTGTGAGCTCCTGGCATAGAAATCAGGCCTATACATCCTGCTCTCCTTGCTCCCAGACCTAGTGTCTTAGCCTGTTTTCTGTTAGTCCTACTCTCCTTGTCCCTCCTTGTCTTTGCCTATTTTCTGTCACTGTAACAAAAGACCTAATGTTAGGTAGTATATAAAAATAGAATCATTTTGCTCACATATTTGGAAGCCCAAGTGCGTGATCCCAGCATCTGCTGAGCTCTGGTGATGGTCTTCTGGCCACATGGCAATGTGGTGAATGGCACTGTGGTTGGTGTACATATGATGCGAGGGAAGAAGTCACATGTGAGACAAGGAACAAAGCAGGGAGCCAAAGAAGTCAAGCTTACTTCATACCAATGCATCCTTCTAGAAACTCCCCACACCACAGAACCAGCATCAGTCCCTTCTGAGAGCAATGCCATCAGTGACCTAGTCACCTTCCATAGGCACCACCTTTTAAATGTCCCACATCTGAACACCACCACACCGCTACCCTGGGGGTCACAGACCTTAGGGGATAAAACATACCAAACCACAGCACTATCACTTCCTAGACACCCAGCTGTACTGTACGTCAGGGCCTGATGCTCAGTCCCTGCTGAGGGAAAGGTGCACAATCTGCTCTTAGGACTTGGTAAGCAATGTCTGTGTCATCTGGCCAGAGATAACTGGTTAAGAATCAGTCAGGTGACCTAAGGGTAGTTATATCACAGGCTACCCAGGGCTTGTGCTGCCTCTTTACTCAAAGATCTCCTCCCCACCAGAAGTGTACTGGCATAGTGGGTATCACAGCCCAGACTACGTAGATAGCAGCCTGGTGAAAGCTTACCTGTGAAGACTTTTCTGGAAGATATAATCTCAGGGCAAATAAAGAGAAACAGGGCTGAGGCAGAAAATGAGGGCACAGTGGGTTCCCCTTAGACTGAAGGACTTGCTTCCAGCTCCCTGGAGAGTGGTTAGCACACAGCCCTAAGTGGCATCTTTCTTTAGACTTGTTTTCTCAGAAATAGGTCACCATGCCCCAGGTCCCACCACTTCCTGGGGAGGCCATGACTGGTAAGTGACAGAGCCTTGGCTCAGGACATCTGTGAAGAGCCATTCCAGCTGCAGGGCTCCCATGGAGACTCCAGCACAAGCTACTTCTCCCTCTGCCAGGGCCTCTGGTATCTCACCCTTCCTCAGGTGGTCCCCCAATGGCACCTCAATACCCTTCTGCACACTGAGGTCCACCTCAGACACAGCTTCCAGGCAGTTCAGAGGAAAGGGCCCAAGTGCGATTGCTTCTAGGCAGGCTCCACTTCCCAGCTGGGTGGGACGTAACCACAGAGGACACACAGAAACACTGCACCTCAGCAGTGGCCACTGGAGGGAAGAGCCCAGGTGAGAAATTTCCACCTCCTGGCTCTTGCTGGCCCAGGTTTTACCTCACAGGGTGCTAACTCCTTCTAACTGTCTCTGTCCCTTCAAGGCAGCTACCAGGGAATCCACAGCCTCAGTGACCCTAGTCACATCAACCTAGTG
>PVKN010024306.1:0-14465 GCA_004027915.1 Capromys pilorides
TTATTTGGATTTGGAAACTGCTTGTTCTGTTTCACAAAGTTTTGTAACTCAAATGTCATGGTGATAATGAAATATACCCCACAAGCTCCAGGCATTTCTATCCTATCAATTAGGATAAGATTATCATATGAAAGAAAAGCATTTTTTAATTAGTGAAAATTATACTGCCAAAGTGGAAAACCTCAGAGGTAGTTTTAGCAAAATTTGATTTTCAAACATTCACACACATTAATATTTGACCTAATGAGTCATTTCCAACCATTTTGATACTTCTGATTATTATTCTTTTTTTTTTTTTTTTTTTGTTTTGTTTTTAGGGCAGAGTCTACAGGGTGTTCAGAGTCTCACTACTAGATTGGACTCATTGTGTTCCACGTGTTTACAGCCTCCCAAGAGCTGGGATACTTCTGATTATTGTTATTGGTATGTATGCTAGTTAGGAACTCTTCGGATGCCAATACAAGAAACCACGACAAATGGTGCTACACATTCAGAATGCAAACATCTCAGAAGAAGGAATGTGGGTGCATCATGTAAGGTCCCACGGACATTCTACAACCACATTCTTTGCGACTCTTTTTGCTTCCTGTCTTCAATACGTTTTGTCTTAGAACACACTCTCTCTCAGGCAGGAAATAGATTTGCTGACCAAGAAGAGCTCTGCTGTAGCTTCTTCATCCTCTTCCCAGCAAGGGAAAAGGATTTTCATGATCTGCTCATTGTGACTTTTCAACATGGAATTTAAAGGATAAACTTGAGGCTTTCATAGATAAATGCATGCAGCTAGAGACCAGTACTCATAAGTGAAATGAATCAGACCCCCATGTATAAGCATCATATTGTCTTGCTAGTGTAAGAACCAGAAGAAGTTAAGAAAATCTGAAAGGTACAACAAGTACTGTGAGAGGTAAGGAATCAATTCAAAGGAAAGGAAAAATCGGGATAAAGAAAAGGATGAAAGAAAGAAAGAAAGAGGAAAAAAGTTATATTTATGGATATATGTAGGATAGCTTGGATAATTATACTGCTGATTTCTGCTGGTCTACTGAAAGGAGCAGTTAATGCCTGTTATTTTTCTTCCTTTTAAATTTCTTAAAACTTTTGAAAACCAATTTTGCCTGTTTATGTCTGGTAATCCAAATAATTAATTTGAAGACAACACTGCACATTGTAACAATCATTGTCGAATTCCTATGGTTTTATGGAATTCTGTAACACTTCTGATTTACTATTTTGTATTCTCTAAAAAAATAAATAATAAAGGGTTAAAAATAAACTAACATAAATTAGTCCAAAAAATGGATCAACAACTTTGTTTCTATAGAAGAGAGAGAGAAAAAAATCATTGTTTCATCATCACCATCTGAAAATAGATCAGACTTCTAGTGCCTTCCGCAGGCCTTTTCCAATGGAATCTGGTCCCCTCCAAGTAAGAAACTGTGTTTTACATTTTAATATCTTCAGCACCATTAAGAGTTTTTGTCCATTCAATTATGATGAAGGAAGGAACAACTTTGAGGAGGATTCCAGGGAATCCACCCAAGATCAGAGGGAAAATATGTTTGAGCAAAAGGGAGAGAAATCCATGTCATTCCAAAATGTGAGTGGAGTCAATAGGAAGTTAGGTTTGAAGATAAATTTGGGATATGCTGGGCAGGGACTTCAGTCTACAAATTTAAAAATTTATTTCATAAGCTGTGGTGGTCCCATACATTTTAAAAATATTTTACCATTTATTTTTAAATTTTTATTCATCTATGTTTGCAGTGCATATAATGTATAATCATCTTGGAGACTGTTAGGTTTTAAGGTTAAGATTAACATGATAAAGTAAGTCTTATGTCCTTGTTTTCTCTTTCCCATATTTACACAGCTTACTTCAACATACATCCTTTCTTTTTTTTTTTTTTTTTATTGTGGGACCAGAGATTGAACTCAGGACCTTGCTTTTGCCAGGCAAGCACTTATTCTACTGAGCTATCTTCCCAGCCCCAAATATACATCCTTTTTATGTTTACTATGTTTTTTCTTTTGGTCTTTTTGAGACAGGGTCTCGCTATGCAGTTCAGGTTGACCTTGAGTTCACTTTTGTAGCCCAGGCTGGTCTTCAACTCACACTGGTCCTCGTACCTCAGCCTCCCAAGTGCTGGGATTACAGGTGTGCACCACCACCCCTGGCATATGTTTACTATATTTTGTTTTTAATTTTTATTTGGATGTGTTTGATTACATAATATTTATATTCCTCTTAGCTAGTAGGCATGTGTACTTAACATAGCTTCATCTTATTTCCTTTGCTTTTATTTCTTTACTTGTTTATTTTTTAAATATATTTAGTACAGGGTCTCACTACAAAGATTGGCATTGTAGTGATTCTCTTGTTTTCAGCCTCCAAGACGCTGGGATTACAGTTGCGTGCCACCACATCCAGTCTCAACTGCCATCTCATTGTGCCCTGGGGTGCGACACACTGGAGATCAAACCCTGGACCCTGCTCCTGAGCCTGCCTAAGCAAGGCGCTTCAGTCTGCTGAGCTATCTGGCCAGCCCTCTTATTTCCTTTTCTATCACCTCTCACTTCTCTGTCCCTCCATGGCTAGGCTCCCTCTCTGCTTGCAAAAGATCTATCTCCTTGCTTTCTACTCTCTTTTACGTTTTCATGTTTAAAGCGTTGTGCCTTTTATATAAAGGAAATTAGGTGTTATTTGAACTTGTGCACCTGATTTATTTCATTTAACATCATGATCTCAAAGTGCATTGGTTCTGCTATAATGACTCAAGTTTTTCTTAATACTACATTTCTTTATCCATTTTTCTGTTGATAGACATATAGGGTGTGGCTGAGTGTTAGCTAGTATGAGTTGTGTTGCAATAAACGTGGGTGTACATATATCACTCTGTTATGTTTTTATTTCTTTTGGAAAGATAACAAATAAATAGGAGGTGGTTAGGTTAGGTGGGATTTATAGTTTTCAATTTTTGAGGAATCTGCACTGTGATGTCCATAGTGGTTTGGCCAGTTTACATTCCCACCAACATGGTAGAAGGGTGTCCCACCACCCTAACCTGCTGCAGCCTCTCTGTGTCTGTATTTACTGTAAGGCAACATTTGATGGAAATGGCCAGGAAGAAATGAATCAACAATGTGATGAAGTGAACTCTGGCACTAAGAAGTCCTCAATTATGTTACATAGGAAACGTAAGCCTGAGATGCTCTTTGTAACTGTACACAGTGGATCCTTGAAATTCATAGGTATTATGTGTCTAGAGCACTTGTGCATTGTGAAAAACCATGAATTACAGATATGGTCAAAAAATTCCTATCAATGTCTATTTTACAGATTTAAAGACTGAATATGCTATGTCTTCCACAATGACAAAACTTAATAAAGTATTGTATTAATAAAGTCTTAGCAGAACCAGAGCAAACTTGCCAAACAGTGGCCGTGACTCATCCAGACGGCTGACACTGGCAACAGTTCTACAAAGCACTATACATGTTTCAAGGTAAATCCTGAGGGAATTTGACTGACCTCGGGAGATACAAAAGTTACATGTTTTGTTATACAGGTCTTGCTTTAACTTGCCCTTGACCACCCAGCAAAATGTTTAACCACGAGGCATAAAACATAAAGCTAGATTAGTATGCTGAGCTGTAAAATCGGAAGCTTCTGACACTGCCAGTTCTGCCAATAACACACTACAATTATGAAATATTGGACTATGTATACAACTACTTTCTCTTAGTTCAATGAGAAGAATTTTTTTGTACCAATAATGATTAGAAAAAATGATCATGTCTGCATCCTGTGCACTGAGTAACTACTTTGAGGACAGCAATATGCATTGTGTCAACTATTGGGAATGTGCTACTAATGTGTTTTGAAATGGTTACATTGTTATTTCTTTTCAAAAGTAATAAAAAACAAAACTAAAAAAAATTTAAAAAGTTAAAAAAAAAGATTTAGAGGGAGTAGAGCCTGTTGCTTGCATCTTAAGGATCTTACAGCTTTCAGAACAAAATCTAGAACCCTTGGGGTGGCTGCAGCATACTGCAAGCTGTTAGGAGGTAGGAACACTTTGCATCTACTGTGCAAATGCAGCCTTTTCCAGGGCTGCAGCTAAGACAGCAGCGAAGAGAACCAAACCTTACTCTCAGACCAGCTACTTGTAAACCTCCTGATTTTAAAAAAAATGAACAAGAAACAAAACAAACAATTGTGAGGACACCTGATGTTCCCAGGACATTGTGTGAGTTTCAGTGAACAATGGTTAGTTAGGTTCTAAGGAAAGACCTGTGAGAGACTGAGGTTGAGAACACTGAACCATGACTTGGTGAGTGGAGGGGTTTATTGTAGTTATTTTTCCCCTGTGGAAATATGATGACTTTAGGGCTCTTGTAGTAGTTTCTTCAAAGTTCTTGAAATTGATTGGGAAAATAAGCCATTAATTTTCGTGTCCTATTGATTAATTAAACTTGAGCTTCAGCATGTAGAACCTCACAGAACTCTAGAACTGTGATTTTCCAGTTAATTTTTCCAATGCTATCTCTCCAAGGTCAGCTGACTCAATCACTACCAACGTTCTGATCAACCAAACAAGGAAAGGCCTGAGTCACACACCCTTAAATGTGATAATTCTTTCCAGCTCAACTGCTGTTTTGCAGCCTTTGATGTTTGCAGCTGAAAACCAGCGCTGCGTGTGTAGAGTCTGGACAATGCCAGTAGGTGGAGAAGCTTGGCAGCACAGAGGCTGCTTGGAATTCCTGACCACTGGTGATCCTGGGTGGTCAGTGTACCTGAGCAGGAAAAAAAGGTCTAAGCATCACATAGGACTGAAGTTCGTTGCTGATATTCTGTAGCTCTGATTCTTCTGTAGTCATATAGCCTCAATAGGCTCTGCATATTATCCCTAAAACATGAACACTAGTGCTGATTGGAGGCATAAAAAAAAAAAAGAAAAGAAAAAAAGAAAGAATACTTGTCATAGCTAATACTCTCCCTGTCAGGAAATAGGTGATACATAATTACCAGCCCTCTTCCCTCCATCTGAAATGACTGATCCTCATCATGAAATCCAGACTCCTTAGAAGGAAAGAATTTGAAACTGGGGTCTGCAGTTTGATAGTCCCCAGTGGCACAGGGAACCAGGAGAGGGACAAGAACGATGGAGACAAGGAAGCTGGAGAATGGAGAGGAAGGATTGGCTGTGTAGCCTACCTGGCAGCTTTGCCTGAAAAAAAAAATCTGGCTCAAGTTCCGCAGCACAGAGTAACACTGGCTAATATGAACTCAGGCATAAAAGTAAAAATCTATGCTCACAATATTAGAATTCATGTATCACTTAGCAAAGCATTTGGTGTATTTCAGAGCCACAAAATGATACTAGGAAAGAAAAGGACATGGAGGCTGTTTCCTGTGTGCCAGGACATGCCCAAAGAGAAATTAAACATTACAATAAGGCTCTGAGACAGTGAGCAACTTGTATCTCTGTCCACAGGTTCTCTTACAAAGTCGTACCTTCTTGCCTATAGCAGACACAGAGCCTTTCGCTGTGAAAAGCAGCCAATTTCACTCCACCTCTGACATGACTACGTGTTCCTTAAAAAGTGAGTGACTCAGTGTAATCACATGTTATCCTTGATATGTTTAGCACCTTTCTAAAATTATGGTTAGAATCACTGTATTTCATATTGGGAGAAAAACAAAAACAAAGACACATAAAACTGTATCTTCTTGTCACTTTTTTCTGTGAAGAAAGTGATCTATGTTGCCTTTTTTTTTTTATTTACGTGAACTGTTTCACATTTAGGAAGTAACCAGTGAGCTTAAAGTTGCAATAATTTTATCTTTGCTGAAAGGTTCAGTGCAATTCAAAAAATGTGTATGGAGTGCTTAATATCTGTGCACATTTTGGCAATACTAACCAGCAGAATAATCAAAGATACATGAGGTTCCACAGCTCAGTTTGGAAGGCGGATGGATTATTTACATGAGAAATATGATGTGCTTGCAATAAAATGCAAAGGGCCAGAGAGAAAGGGCCCTTCCTCCTAAATTCTTTCTCAACATTGGCAGCATCTTTGTTTGTGTATGTGTGTGTGTGTGTGTGTGTGTGTGTGTGTCTGCCTGTTTGTCTGTCTGTTTTACTTTTCTTTTTCATTTCCTTAGTTACAGTTTCATTTCAGATTGTCAAAACATGTTGGTATTTTCAGGATTCCATTCCATTATAGTTGCTGTAGTGGCTTATATCTTAAATTGTCTCTCTTTGTTCCTGTTGTTCTCAGGTAAACAAGCTATTTATATTTTATTATGCCACCTGGGTTAAATCCTAAAACCTAATTTTGTCCTTGGATGAGCATGATTGGAATGGCTCTGGGTTTCCCCAAGTTGGTGCACCGGGGTAGATGTATGCTTCATGTGTAACCACATGTAAGAATAGAATCTTTTCAAAAGGTAGATCCAAATAGAGGCTTGGAAACATTTCTGATAGTAAGCTGGCTGGCAGTTGCATAATCATATAATGTATGAGAAATTACCTTGAAAAGGACAAGAAGTAGAGTGGATATAACATAATAACACTTTTTTTCATGAAGGGCAAAATAATAGGGCAAACAAATGTTTTTATATCCTACATTTTTTTTTTAACAGATGGAGGATTTCCCTGAGCAAATGAAACTCGAAGACATAGTCTGTAAATTGCACAAAAAAATCTTGGAATTTACCAAATAGTGAATGTGTAATTACCACTGTTCATATTCTGCTCTTGTTAGGGAGTTAATGTTTGAAAGCCTCATCCTAAGTGTTACGGTGCTTTGGGGATCGACCCTTTGGAAGTTCAGGATGGTGGAGCCCTCAGGAGGAACCCCAGTTGGCAGTGTCTCCCTATTCCAGGAAAACAGAGAAAAGCTGGCGCTCTGCACACCAGTGGGGAATCCTTTTTAAGATCTCCCTTATTCTGGCTCCATGACTTCAGATTTCCAGCTCCCGAGACTTTGAGAAATAAATATTTGCCACTCCAGCCACCCCGGTCTAAGATAGCTCTTATGTGTGTATGCACACATGTGTTAACCTAGAGCAGGAAAGGGTTGGGCTTGGAGTAGATGTTGTGTATTCAAACAAAAGCATTGGTAAAATATTGAGCTCCTAGTAGGTATTTTCTGCTTCTAAAATCTCAGGCTTCTGAAAAATTACTATGTGGCATCCACTGCTGCTTATGCAGAGATGGAAACAGGTCA
The DNA here is from genome assembly GCA_004027915.1 of Capromys pilorides. Taxonomy (NCBI): domain Eukaryota; kingdom Metazoa; phylum Chordata; class Mammalia; order Rodentia; family Capromyidae; genus Capromys; species Capromys pilorides. The sequence continues at coordinate 7,237 of PVKN010024306.1, forward strand.
AAAGTAATTGAGCCAACTTGTCAAACAATTCCAGCTTTTACTCATTCATTTGCTCTCTGTATAGGTTTTGCCTGACTGCTGTGGCACAGACATTCTCCCTGGATACAGGAGCGCTGCATTCCTTTGGTTGGAAGAGAGAGTCACTTCTAACACTAGTTCAGAGTAGTATAACCAATGCGTCAATAGGAAGAAGAGCACATTCTCTCATAGACACGGAGGGAGGAGTATTTGGGGCAAAGACTCAGGACTCCAGGGAACAGGTATGTTGTTTAGAGCCAAGGCAACTAAACAAATTCATAAGACAAACCACCCCTGGGGGAGCAAGCCGTATCTGCACAACAGCACAAAATGGAAATGATGGTATGTTCTGTTCTAGTTGGGCTACTAAAACAGGGCAGGTGGTGTTGGAAACTTGTATTAGGAAAGGAAAATCACTGTCATCTGTTACAGTAGTGGGATATGGGCAGTGTTTTCAGGGACCTGCAAGGTGGCCTCCAGAGGAATCTGTGATGGTTGCAGTTGGCACGAAGGCCCCACCTCAGCAAATGCCAAGGCTGTTTTATTTTATGCAGTGACTCCCTGTGCTCTAAAAAGCAAGAATGGAGGAGGATGAATGCCAGCTGTTAATGGCCCAACCTGGACAAGGACATGGAGGAAGAGTTTTCCTGCAGAATAGGAAGAACAAAATCACAGAAGAGTTATCTCTAGGGTAAATCCAGGGTACTCAATTTATCTGTGTGCAAATCATATGTGCACGTACATTGCATGATTTAGAAGTGTGATATTCCATATAAAGGACACATGTTTATGCAAAAAGATTGCTCCTTTTCAGGGTACATCCAGAAGGCAGGTCGACTTTATGTGGAGCACAGGCAAGCAGATCACCCTAGACTTAGAGGCAAGAAAAGTTGTCCTCCAACAGGGAATATGTGAGATTTAAAGATAACAGAGCACCCAGAACTGCTGGCACTACCTGTCGGTAAAGGATCCCACCAGGAGATACACACCCGTGGCCTAGAAAAGGCCAAGAAAATAGACACCAGGCAAAGGGAGACCCAGAGGGGACTCAGTGTGTCTTGGATCACACCTACCAGTACTTGGGCCAACGTTTCCCGCACAATAGGACAGCTTGGTCCTCAGCTTCTAGAAGCTGAGCCAACCTGAGTTCAGATCCTAGCTTTCTGAATATCCACAATACTTTGGATTTTTAAAATGGCAACAGTTATTGCTACATGCAATTTACCGTGGTCAAAGCAGGCATCTCAGTGATGATGGAATTGTGTATATGAAGAACTTTGCGTTTCTTGGAGAAGAGCATCTCAAGTGTATTTTCCAGGTGAAAGTATCTTATTATTTTGTTAGTACATGTTTATAGTACTTACTAGTTACAGACCCTTTGGGAAGGGCTGGTGCTCTTACATGACCCTTCTTAATGCTTTTTCCTTTATTTCCCCTCCTCTCCCTGCTCCCTCCTTCCATCCTCAATGAAAGCGCCTTACTGCATTAAAAAGACTGTGTTGACTAACTTGCAGTGCATGTGGGATTCCACAATGTGGATGTATACATAAGTTGCAAATGTGAACATGGCTTTCCCAGCATCCACCATCTTGGCCACCACGTGGCCTGAATTTTGCCCTCTACACTGATGTGGACAAATATGTGTCTGCCTACAAAAACTCTGACTGGTTGTAGATTACTTGTTCTTTATTGAATGAACAGAAAATGTGTGGAGGTTTTTCGTTTCTTTTCATTGAAAGGCTAACTTAAAAGTCGGCTTAATATGAAAAACATCTGCATTTGGATGCTTTAGGTACTTATTAACATTTTTAGTTCAAATTAGATTTGAGACCTTACTATTAAACATTTGAAAAGGAGTGTGCCAATCCAATAGGCTTTAATAATATACTACTTAAATTCTACCACTTAACTATGTGACAGAACAACCTCTTTTGACTTGTTAACAATCAAAAGGGCATTTACTTAACAATAGAGTAAAGACTACAATTTCTTCTTATTTTCTTTATCTGTATTTTCTCTCTTTTTTTAAAAAAAAGAATCAAAGTCCATTTCCTTTGCCAATGTGGAGAGTGAGGAAGATGGTTGTTCTAATTTTGTTTCATTCTGTGAATTTTTACAAAGGGGAAAAGAAATATTTAGATTGAAATTTCCAACTTGATATATCGTGTGCACGCAAGTCACAGGGGACAGAGTCAGCTTGGAGATTTGCTCCTGCATTATGCTGAGAAATTTCAAACTAGTTTAACATCTTGTTGTGGAAAAAGGATTCCAATGAGCTGCTTGTGAACTGGCAAGGATTCGCACATCCAGGAAGTGATGGCCTTGTACAGCAGCAAGACGCCACACACACCTAACAGTCACATAAAGGCAAAGGGAGCTTGCCATATCTTGCTCCTCCTGTCCACACTGAAGATCACACCCTAAGGCAAATGGAAGCCCTGGGCAACAGTGACCACAACTGCAACCTGTCAAGGCTTGTGCTTTGGACATGGAGCTCCAGACACTGCATTGATAAGGTCATGAATGATGAGCTTAGGAACGCTAACAGTAACTCTCCTTCTAGTGCTCCAACTAAGCATGGGAGATTTGGGGATGACAATTTATAACCAAATCAAAGAGCCATTCCATTTTATGGATAGGACCTGTTTTCTGATGGTGGTCTTAGTTAAAATACTGCTTTCTGAATGTAGGTGCACATGTGCTGTTTTTCCTGTGTTGTTTTGGGTTGTGTTGTGTTGTGTCTTGTGATTGAGGATTGAACCAAGGCCCTCACACTGAGTTACATTTGAAGCTCTTCCAAATTTTTTTTTGAGACAGGGTCTTTTGAAGTTACAAAGTTGCCAAACGTGGGCTTGAACTTGTGATCCTTTGTCTCAGGAGAGCTGTGTGGCTTTCTAAGTGATTTTATATGGCACATCATAATTTGAATACACGTTACATGACAGATTCCCAGATAACTAAAAATCCAAAGGAACTAGTTTGTCTGTAGTTCCAAGAATATACAGGATGGTAAGAATGCATAATCTTAACACCAGAGCAGGCTGGAAGAGATTGGGCCATTTTTCCTGCATTCCAGCAATTCCAGGGACCCTGTGTATGAAACCTGGTGGAAGGGCCACATGGATAGGCATAGGTGTGGCTTGACCTTCCCTGAGCAGCTTTCCTGAGCTGGGCTGAGGGCTTGGCTCACCACAAGCATTTGGCTTCTGTTGTCCCTGTCTATCTGCATATGACAAAGTTGCTTCTTCTTTTTGTTTTCTTTTAGTCATTATAAATATTTTTATTTTTTAACTTCAGGTTCCTACTAATTATTTTTGGCATATAAAATATAGTTCGAGGAGGACACTCACTCAGGACCCTCTTCCTGTCCCTCTCTGGGACAAGAGCTTTCTTTCCTTCAAACTATACTCTGCTCATTGCCTCCATTTGTTCCTAAAATTCATTTTTTTGATTTTAGAGAACACAGAACTCGCCCCAGGCACTTTTTAGGTTGGGAAATCAGTTTTCCCTATATCATTTAGAGGTTTCCTGTTGGAGGTCATCCACCCCAGATCAGTTTTTTCTTGCTGCACCATGTGGAGTTTCCCACCGAGATCATTGGACAAAGATATGAGTTTGCTTTCCTTTCATAAATTCTGGGTTGCGATTTGCTTAGTAACAAATTTTATGCTTCAAATGTTGATATGCCTTTGCCCATTGCTCATAACTGTTCATGTTTTCCACCAGTTTTGTCTCATGTAGTTTGGTTAAAATTACTTACAATTGCTTATGTTTTGCTCTTATGTGGTTTTGTTAAAATGTTGGTCAAAATGTTGCTGTTAAATCTAAGGTAAAACATGGAAATGTTATATAAGGTTATGATGTTTCTTTAATGGGGCATTTTATGACTATTGTGCACTTGTATATGCTGCATTTGAACTAGTTGCTAAATGTACTGGTATTCCTTGCTTGACTTTAGACAACGGCACTAGAGAGAGTAGCGTTACAAAGTCTCCTAGAGGACTTTATGCAATCTTCTGTAAAATGGGAATTTTAAATCTAGCTCAGACTTAGAAAATGTACATGCCTATATATGAAACAGGGGACTCCTTTTGTCAACTAAATGACATTAGGTTGGCAACCGTGCTTAAAGACTTGGAGAATAGACTGACTCTGATTCCCCTCTACATGCTAGAGGAAATGTCAGACCTACTCTGTTTCATTTTCCTTTCTTTCACTTTACTCTTGATTTTCCCACTTCTTTGTACTTTCTTTTTAAGAGGCATGTACAATTAGGAGAATGATATAGACTGTTCCGACTAAGTGAAACCCTTAGAAAATGAGCGCTTGTTAATGCTGAAGACAGGGAAGTCATTTTAAAAAGGACACATACCCCATCTATGGGTCAGATGAGACAAAGAGGAACTATGCCTGTCCAGGAGGACACATGTAAAAGTCATGTCCCTGCTTAATGTTCTGAGAAGGACTCCTTTGGAAAGCTAAGCCTGAGACACAGTGGAGAGAACCAACTTCTGGGTGACACCAGAAGGAGCTATCTCTGAAAGCAGCACACATATGGGAGCAAAACATATTTAGGGTAAGGGAGGATCATAACCTTTTCTCCTAGGTCTAGTTATTTAGGTGCACAATAATTAAGTTTTGGACTTTAAAACATTTACTGTAAAATGCTAAGTGATCTTTCTTGTTCAGGCTTTTAACTATCCCTTATAGAACTTGCAGAAACAGTGGTTACTCTGCCAGCTAGTAAATGCTCCTAGAGCAACTGCCACTCTTTAAAGCAGAGGAAAGGTTTCCCCAGCTGTTCTTTGGTGAATCCCCATTGAAGCCTATGGCTGATGGAATGTTGACCAGAGAAATGGTTAGATTCCTTTCTGGAGATAGATCTCTGGTTGTGTGAGTCAATAGACCCTGATGACACCTTAGGGGTAATGGTCAGTTGTTTCCTTCTGTAGACATTCCTGTTACCAGACCAATTATAACTTTTACTTACAAATATTCAGTAAAAGTAAATGAATAGTTTGTGAGATGTTTCAGGAGATAGGTATTGCATACCAGTTCAAGGGTGGATAGGCTGGTGGGATCTTGTCTCCTTTCTCTCTAATAAGAACATCCACCTGCTCTGGAAAGGGCTATTCAGGGGATGGTCTGGGAGAGGGAATTAATAGGAAGAAGGTGGGGACGCCCAAAAGATAATTTCTATTGAATTCCAGGTTATCTCAAAATCAAAGTCTCTTACTCTTTTAGAGTGCTTCATTAGGCACTGCAAGATATTTGATCCTTACATGCTAAAAAAGAGCCCTTTAATCCAAAGGGAATTCACTTTGAAGTATTAATTATGATGCTATTTTATAACTAAAAGTGTATTGTGAAAAAGCAAAATGGTAAAAAATGTGTTATGTTCAGATTTGTTTGTATTAAGGTTATTGTTATTTACGTTTTGAAGTGTAGATGTGAGTGACAGGAGTAACATTTAGTTCAGCCTCACCCAGCATTACTGAAAGTAAGGTTTCCCCTATTTGCCTTTCTAGTCTAGAGTAGAGCTTCTAGGCCAGATGCAATCTGACCCTCTACAGGGCGATATCCATTTCTGAGTTTATGCAAGGTTTACAAGGACAATGTCCTTTAAAAAAGTAAATGGGCAATTTAGAACTTCCAGAGTTCATGTGCCTTTTTCTCTGTAACCTAAAACAGATAAAGTCATATTTTAGAAGATCTTTAGATGACTTTTGATAGGTACGTTGATATCTTTAGAGGACTCATGAGACTTTCAAACTAGATTAGAAGGATGTGACGTTAATCTTAAACCAAACTTTGACTTCTAATGAAGGCAACATGATAAGCTGCTATTACATTTAGAGATAAATATGATATTGTTAATTTTAAAGAACCAAGAGATAGCCACTGGAGCCCAAATAGTCAGATCCCTGCTGGCCTAATAGCCAGGCAGGAGACTAAAACAATCCATTTTTTAGTGTGTATTCTTAAAGGTCTAAAAACTAGAACCAGGCCTTCAGTTAATTTTAGCTATTTAACAGGAAAAAGATAAACACACCTCTGATTTCTTAAAATATTTAACAGAGGCACTGGTAAAGCATACTTCCTGAGATGTTAATTCAATAGAGCGAAAGATTATTCTTACAGATACAATCATTCATTACTCAGTCAGCTCCAGATATTAGAAAAAAGCTACAAAAGATAGCTTTTGCTCCAAAAATTCACTTGGTACTTTACAGGACACTAAGAAAACAATGTCCTATAATCAAAAATGGGAAAAAACCAGGGAGAGAAAACAAAAGAAATCAAAGATGGCTGCCATTATTGTGGCCTCAAATAAACCCTAAGTCTGATTCTCTGGGTTCCATGAAGGGCTCAACAATAATAAGGTTCATCTACTACTGCTGTCAGAAGCCAGGCCATCGTAAGTGGGACTGCCTTAAGCGGCCCACAAGCCGTGCCATGACTGCCAACGCAGCCACTGGAAGTGAGACTATACTCTGAGGTTCAGGCCACAGAGCTCAGACTCAGCTTCCCAGGTGGTCTATTAGGATTAAAGGATACTGGGCCTGCCAGTTCCCTCTGGCCTGACAGTCTCTGTCATCTCCACAGAGGATCACTTAACAATCATGACTCAAAGGAAACTCATCCTATTGCTGTGCATTGGCACAGGTCTCTTTGTTCTCCAACCCTGACTTTCCTTCCAGTCATCATACGTCAATAGAAACAGACTTTAGAGGACATCTTGCTTTAGCTGTAACTGAGATACTGCACTGTATTCCAGCTGCTAACTAATTGAAATTATGTTAAGACTACTTTTTTACAAATGTAATACATATTGTTCATGTACAAAGGACTTAAAAGGTATTTAACTAGTTAAAACAGATCCCTAAGGACAGATAATATCTTGTTAACATAAAGTTCTAAAGACACTGGTTACATAGTGTCCAATAGCTTTGGGCATATGGATAAATCCAGGTCTTGTATTTGTGACATAAAACTCAGAACCACAGTGTTAAAAGGAAAAATCCTTTGGCAGTGCCCCTTTCTTACAATGGAGGCCATATCTAAAACACTGAATGGGACATTGGTTTAATCTGAATGGTGTGTATTGGTATGTGTATTAAGTTAGCCTTGTTGACTTCTGATGTGACCCAGATATTTCATGTTGACAGTAAATATAGGTGTGACCTTACAATTAGATTTCTCAAAAGATT
>PVKN010024307.1:0-14489 GCA_004027915.1 Capromys pilorides
TGCCTGTGAAAACAGTAACTCCTCATTCTCCACTCTCTTTTATCTGCCAGTCTGTTCTGCTTTCTGACTGTTTATTCTAGGTACCTCATACAAGTGTGATTTGTCCAGTGTCTGATTTATTGTACTTAGCATAATATTCTCCAGGGTTTCAGTGTTGCTTGTATCAAAATTTCATTCCTTTTTAGCCTTTAAAGATAGATATTCAGGGCCTGGGAGATAGCTCAATGGTATAAGTGCCTGCCTGGCAAGTACAAAGTCTGAATTCAATCCCTGGTACTGCAAAAGAATTAAAAAAAAAAAAAAGACATTGGAAAGACCATTGGGTATAGAGATAAGACTAAAGGCCAGTTGGTGTCTCTAGACGTGATGAGATATGGATGGAGCCCCTGGAGGGCTGCTTTTGCTGCTCGGGAGTCCTGGAAAGCCGGGACTTGGGGTTGCAGGTGGCGGCTCCTCCTGCGGGTGCTTTGCTCTTTGTTTAATTGCTAGGTGAGGCCAATAGTTGTCTCCTCCCCTGCTCGTTTTTTATGTTAACATCTGTGTGGACCTAGTTAGGTAAACAGTAGAAGACAGTGATTTATAATCTGTAGTCACCTAAGTAATTATGCATTCCATAGCCTGCTTTTCGCCTTCAATAAAAGCTGTTTCTACAGCTCTGCGCTCACCTTGAGAGAGACAAATCTCAGTGAGTCCTCTGAAGCATATTCATCGGGTCTTCTCATTTCTTTTGGCACCGACACAACATACAACAATTGGGGCTGGGGAGATAGTTTAGTAGAATAAGAGCTTGCCTAGCAGGCATGAGGTCCTAAGATAAGTCCTCGGTACACCTCCCACCTGCCTGCCAAAAAAAAAAAGATTTGCCATCCTGCACTTTTGTTAATCCATATGTCAGCTTTGCTGACACAATAACAAATGCAAACAATAGGAAAGGTTCAGTGTGTCTAAGGTTGGCTGGCTGTAAGGCAGGAACAGCATGGCCAAGGGGCCTGGTGCAGCATGGTGACTGGGAAGTGGGTAGGTAAGCAGCGCCAGGGAGGAAAGGGTGAGGAAGCAGATGGCCCCACATGGCATGCCTTAATGAGCCAACAGATGCACCGGGAAATGCTGCTTACTAACCTCAGGCTCCCAAGCCAGCAGTGCATCTTAGCTGTCATATCTGACCCCTCATCAATTTGATACCCGAACACATCTCCCCAGCTACACCTCAGTGCAGTTCTATCTCATTTCCTGCATACAACAAAAGCAGTCACTTCCCCAAGTTATCAATATAGCAACATTTTTCAAGCCTACAGAGTTTCAAGGCAAATTGCATGAGTTTCTCACTACACAGCTTGGACTTGTAGTGATCTTCCTATTTTCAGCCTCCTTGGCACTGGGATTATAGATGTGCAGCCGCATGCCACGTCTTGGTAGTTGGCACACCCAGGGTGTGGGGCTGGTAGAGGGTATGGTACCAGGAATTGAACCCTGGTCCCTTAACTAAGGTGCTTAGATCACTGAGCTATCTCACTGGCTCTGTATGGTTCACTTTCTACAACGTCTTAGGGATCTGCTAGGATGAGCCTAGTTACAGGTCTAGATGCAGAAGGAGGTGCAGGCATATCCTGAGGACAATCGGCAGTCTTAGCAGGCAGCCAACTACTCAGTTTTTCCAGTTTGGTAATATATGTGGGAATGAATAGTGAGATGAGTTAATGGTGGAATACAAGGTTGGTTAAGGTTTAATTTATTGATAACAGATTCATAAAATAGACTGGATTTATTTTTGTATTTGTTTTCTGAGATGGGGTCTCCCTATGCAGTTCAGGGCTGAGGCTGGTCTCAGAACTCGCCAGGATCCTTGTGCCTCAGCTTTCTGAGTGCTGTGATTACAGGCGTGAGACACCACGCCCAGCGTTAGGGATTTAACCTTGCAATGTGGGTGATTTGAAAGCTCTAACTGGTTGATAGGCTGAAACATGGGCCAAAATGTGGTCCATGGTAAAGGAAGTTGAAATCCTGAAACTTCTTGGTATGTCATAGTGGAAGGACTACAGAGGCTGAGGGAGATTGACAGTAGGTTTGATGGGCCCTGAAACTATTGCGGTTATTTTTCCAGTTCTGGGGTACATAGTGTAATGTAGACGTACTCAGTAACTGTGAGCTCTTCACATTGGTCCTCTGATCTCTGAAATGAGGGGCATTATTGTGGGGAAAAACCGAGCACAAGCCACTGGGAAAATGCTAACCCATCCCAGGAAGATGGCCGATTATTGTCATCCTAACTTCAAGTATTCAGAAGAGGTGATTCCCATCCCACTCCCATTCAACTCATATTTATGTAGCTTATGCAGAAAACCAAACGGGGAGAGTGATAGCTGACCATTAATAAGCTTAATTGATGATTACAAACCCAGGTGGGTGGTGACTCTAGCCAGGGGTGTTTTCATTGCTTGGCCAAATTATACCCTTTGTACTTGGTACCCAGCTATTGACTTGTGAAGTGCTTTTTAAAAAATCTCTACTCTTCAGGAGAGACTAGCTTAGGCAAAGCCAGCAGTACATCTTCACTGTTTTTTCTAAAGGCCCTGTGTCATAATTTTGTCCCTAAGGGACTTTGATTAACTTTCCTTCTACCAAATACCATACTAGTCTAATACATTGATTACATGTTGGTTGAAATTTTCTTTTTTAAGCTTTTTTTGTTGGTTGAAATTTGTGAATGAAAAATAGTAAGCAACCTAAATGTGTTGGTAAGACGAATTTCATGATGATTTCACCAATATTTAGGGACAATCTACATTAATGAAATTCCAATGATATGAAGCATGTTGAGATATTGCTTGTAAGGCAAAGAATAAGTGGTTACATCTTCTCTTTTAGCACAATGCAGAGTGCACCAGGAAGCCTTTATTATGTAGTTTACTGATGTACCAAGTGACCGGACAGCTGTTTGTTTTGAATGTAGTTTGGACCAAGAGAAGGCGCTGCCTCAGGGCCAGGCTGCTGTTGGAGTTGTTCTGCTACTTGGGCCATAGGATCTAGTGGTCACTTAAATAACGGAGGTGGATGGAGACAGGCTCTGATAGGTGAATCACAGCAGTGCCCCTTGGGATTTTGCAGCAAAGCCCATTCTCTGGATTTCTCTCTTTGTCTCTCTGTCTCCCTGCTCCCTCCTTCCCTTGCTCCCTCCACCCAATGCCCACTTCCAAACAGCTTTGTATATTTGCTGCTGAACCTAAATAGAAACCAGACCTCTGGGTCATAAAATTACAGGAAAACCATAAAGTTGAGTGTACACAGCAATACTCCATCATCAAATGCAAGTGCTGTATATAAGACTAGACTCAAGCTGACCCTGAAGAAACAGTAAATTACATACATGAGTGGCTTAAGTGCCATGGAGACAGCTTAGCAGTGTAAGCACCTGCCTAGGCAAGCACAAGGACCCGGGTTCAATCTCTGGTACAACATACCATGCCTCCCCAAGACCAGGCATGGTGGTGCACACCTGTAATCCCAGCATTGTGGGGGCGGGGGCTGAAACAGGAGGATCACTGCAAGTCCCAGCTGCATAGTGAGACCCTCACCAAATGCATAAATTTTTTTAAAAAGTAACTTAAATATTTGTAGTCTCCGCTCCTGCTACACTGCTTTTTGCTGCCCTACTCTGCATCTATGGCCTCATGAGTTGCCTATGATCAGCAGACTGGAAGAGAAAAATTCTGCTTGGTTACAGGTGGTCCTTGCAGGCATCAGAGCCTCTTTTGGGTCATTCTTGAGAAGGATGCTTTTCTACAGATGACAGGGAGCTGTGGAAGTCTTTTAGGCAGGGGAATCACTTTAGTATTTTACTATTTTATTTTTTATTATATTTAATAAGTTTGAAATAGACTCTCAGCCCGGCGTGGTGGTGCACGCCTGTAATCCCAGCACTTGGGAGGCTGAGGCAGGAGGATTGGTGTGAGTTTGAGACCAGACTGGGCTGCAAAAGTGAGTTTAAGGCCAGACTGAACTGCATAGCAAGACCCTGTCTCAAAAAGACAAAAAAAAAAAAAAAAAAAAAAAAAAAAAAAAAAAAAAAAAAAAAAAAAAAAAAAAAAAAAAAAAAAAAAAAAAAAAAAAAACACAAAAAAAAACTAAAAAAAGAAATAGACTCTCACTATGTTACCAGGGCTAGCCCTAAATTTCTGGGCTCAATTTGATCCTGCTGTCCCAGCCTGCTGGGTAGCTAGAACTAAGTGTGTTTCACCGTACACAAAAAGGGAATAACTTTTAGATAGATCATATTAGCTGCTGTAGGAGGAATGCCTGATTTATGGGATTGGGTCAGATTCGTGTCTGATCCTAGATCAGGGATTAGTCTGGTTTTTGAGTCAGACTTGGTCTCTAGTTTGTGTTTCTGAGATCAGCCTGGAGACCTTGGAGTTCTGACTTTGGTGTTGACTCAGTATAGGGTCTCCAGGGAGAGCCCACTCTGATCTTTGGGTCAGACTGGAACCAGAAGAAGACCTACTCTAAGAATGTTAGACTGAGCCCTGGGCATGACTGTCGACCTGTTTGTATGGGCTAAACTCGGCACCTTGGGTCAACTTGACCTGTGTGCCTGTGTCAGATGTGAAATCTGAGGCTGAGGCTATGTGTATTTGGGACCAATTGGTTTATGGAGCTCAACCTAGTGTTTGGATCAGACTGGCAACTTAAAGCTGACTGGTGTTATTAAGTCACATTGAACCTCATGTCAAGTCTTGGGCTATATTTGGAAAAAACATCACCCGGGAAGGACTTGTTTTGCTTTAGTTCAGGGCACATCATGTTCTGGTTGACTTGTTTGGTAGGTCTCCTAGTGAAGCTCCACACATTCAGATATTAATTGGGACTTTCTCAGTAATTGAGTGAAAAAAGCACAGAGAAAATAACTGGAAGGGGCTGGGGAGATAGCTCAGTAGAATAAGTGGTTGCCTGGCCTGAGTTCAATCCCCAGTTCCAAAAAACAAACAAACAAAAACCCAAAAACAAAGAACTAGAAGGATAAGTAGTTGCAAGCAATTTTATTATTGAAATGAGAACAGAATAGTGTAAGAATTCAACAATTAATAATCTGCTCAGGAAATTCTAGCCTGTCTCTGAGTACCCCATTCTTGTCTCTTATTGCAAGTCGCAGGCTCAGCTTCCCAAGTTGACGGTGCTCCTTTGTCCTGGCAACTGCCTCTCCACTCTCACCCTCTGCAACCTCTTTGGCTGCTCTCCAAGCTCCTGGAGTAATTCCTTTCTACAGATCATCTTTTCTATGTGTTGGCGGATTTCTCTAGTTCTTATTCCATAAATTAGAGGATTCAGAGCTCCTGGTAGCAGTAAATATATGGCACTGAGTAGATTCTGGACATCTTGAGACACAGTCTTGGCCACTCGGAAGACAATGGAAGTGGACAGGCCGGAGAGGTAGATGGTGAGAATAACCAGTAGGTGGGAACTGCATGTGTGCAAGGCCTTGGATCGGGCTCCCCCAGAAGAGATCTGGAAGGCAGCATAGATGATGCGTGTGTAGGAGGTTCCTAGCAAGGTCAGATCGAAGGTCACAGTGACCAACCGCATAGCCAGCCCCAACCGGTTGCTAAAAGTCAGGTCTCCACAAGCTATGCTCAGCAGTGCAATGTACTCACAGGTAAAGTGTCGAATCACTGCCGTGTGGCAGAATTGAGCTTGTGCGGTTAGCACCACCAAGGGGACCGCCACTCCCAGGCTCCGTGTGAGGGCAAACATGGCCACCAGGCTCAGCAGGCGGGAGGTCATAAGGTCAGTATAGCGGAGTGGGTGGCAAATGGCCACATAGCGGTCCAGAGCCATAGCTAGCAGGAGATTATAGTCCAGGAGGAGAGTAAAGTAGATAAAGAACATCTGGACCAGGCAGCCATACAGTGATATGGGGTTAGCATAATGCACAAATCCCGCCAACATTTTAGGCATCACAGCTGTGGCAGCACAAATGTTGACAGCCAGGAGCACAGCAATGAGCACATACATGGGCTGATGCAAATTCCTCTGGGCCACCACTGTGTGGATGACCAGGGCGTTGGCAGAGATGATGGTCACATAGAGGAAGGTAAGAGGAAAAACCAGGAACAGCCGTCCCTCCTGCAGTCCAGGGAAACCCACCAAGAGGAAGTCGGCATAGGAGATATTGAACACGCTGGTGTTTCCATCCTCGCCCATTAGCTTCAGCCTTGGGCTAGCGCCAGGAGTGTGGGTCAGACACAACAAAATGGTCAATAGAAAAAAACTGAGGATTTGACGATGCACATTTATCTCTTCATGTATAAGTGTTTAACTCTTTGGAGGCACAAATGCAATATCAGGTTTCATAGGAGCAAAAACACAAAAAGACATTCCTTATTTTCAGAGAATTCACTGCTTTCTATGCTTGAGATGTAAGCTCACAAGACACTTGTTTAACTGTAGGCTGTTGCTTTTGGCTGGTTCCTCTCTCCTCAACAAGCCTCCTAGTCCTTTCCAGATTCCTTGGTTCAAAGATTCTTTGTATACACTGTGGACTCTTTGTGTGCTCCACAGCCCTGTAGAGTAGCTGCAGCACCTCTGCCTGGCCTTGCTCTCAGTCATAGCTGATGACCTGCTTCTCCTCACAAGAAGAATTGGGGAGCACAGGAGAATAGCACAACCTTGGTGGCCTCGCCAGACCGCCAAGCCTAGGGAGTCAAACTTGGGATCTTGTGCTTACCAGGCAAGTGCTTATACCATTAAGCTATCTCCTTGGTCCACTCCAGTGTTACTTGTGAGTAGACATTTGAAAAACAGGAGAGGGATAAACCACATATTTGGGATTTTGGAACAGTCATTTTAAAGCTTTGGTGGGATTTTTGTATAATTAAGAGATTAGATATTGACTGTTCGTTAACATGTAGGTATTTGGTTGCTCAATAAAAGGTTAAAGGGAAAAGTAGATGTAGTATATGAGGGAGAAAGAAGAGTGACGGCTAAGGGGTAAAATAAGATTGGAGAAAAGAAACTCTTGATTAGAAGGAAAATAGACACAGAAAAAAAGAGAAGCAAAACAGTATACAAAGAATCTTTGCTCCAAGGAATCTAGAAAGGACTGGGGAAGCTTGTCGGGGAGAGAGAAACCATCCAGAGGCAACAGCCTTCCTTGTATGCTCAGGGTGCACTGTGCAAGGACAGAGGGAAGACCTCTGGTATCCCTGAGCCCAAAGCCATAAGCATGGCTCCTTCCTAAAGCCCACTAGACTAGCTGCAGCACCTCTGCCTGGCCTTGCTCTCAGTTGTGGCTGATGACCTGCCTTTCCTTGCAAGATGAATTGGGGAGCACAAGGAAACAGCATGACCATGGTGGGCTCACCAGACCTCCAGGCCAAGAACCACCACATGGGATTGCCCCAGTATTGTTTGGTTTATTTGTTGGTACCAGGGATTGAACTCGGCACATTGTTCTTAAACAACAGGTATTTATATTGCTGAGCTACTTCCTTGGCCCACTCCAGTGTTGCTTGTGAGTAGGTGAATGAGGAATAGCAGGGAGATAAAGAGGGCTAAACCACACATTTGGGATTTTGGAACAGTCATTTTAAAGCTTTGGCAGGATTTTTGCATATTAAGGGATTAGCTATTGAAAGAGATAACTTGGACAAAGTTGTCCACATCTATCTATCTTGGAAATTGTAAGTTGGTCTCTCCTGTTTCATGTCCTGAGATCCTTCAGATAGATTCCTTAAGGAGCCTCCCAGATATGGGCCCCTGAAGCAGTGAAGGAAGGGAACACAGAACAACAGGCCTGTAAAGAAGGGCAGGAGGGATGAAAACAGCTGTGAAAGTCCAGAAGATGGGTTAACTGGCTAAGCCAAATCTTAAGAAAGGTGAAGATGGGCTTTGTAGCATTAAATCAGACTTAAAAACCAAGCAGTAGTGGAAATAGAGGAATGAACAATAACTGCATTTTTTTTTTTTTTCTAAATTATGATGCTATTGGAGTTTCTTTCCAAAATCTGAAAAAGAAGGAATAGGGTCAGAGTACTAGAAGATACAATTAATGAATTACATTTGGATGTCTTGAGGACTTGCAAGTGAAGAGATGTCAAAATGATGACCGGGTATGAGCAGGCAGTGCAGATGAAGAGGTGAGGCTGGAAATGAAAATGCTGGGATTATAATCTTATTTATTTATTTACTTATTTATTTACTTATTTGTATTTTAGGGAAGGGTCTACAGAGTGCTTTCAGGGTCTCCCTCCTAGATTGGACTCGAAGTGACCCGCCTATTTACAGCCTCCCAAGAGCTGGGATTACAGGCACTCCACCACAGCCCCTAGTCTCAATTGCTGTCTCAGCGTGCTCTGGGGGTGGAGCCGGCACTGCAGGCCCTGGGGACCAGGCATGGAACCCCCGGCTCTTGTGCCTGTTTGCAGGTGCTTTAATCCACTGAACTATTTGTCCAGCCCTATTTATTTATTTATTTATTTATTTATTTATTTATTTATTTTAGAGACAGGGTCTCGCTGTGCAGTTCAAGTTTGCCTTGTGCTCACGTTTGTAGCTCCCAGGTTGGTATCAAACTTGCAGAGATCCTCTTGGCTCAACCTCCTGAGTTCTGCGATTATAGGCATGTGCCACCAAATCTGGTTCCTGGTCCACATGGTGGGTGTCCACATCTGGGCCCAGACAGCATACCCAAGCATCCCAGTCCCGGACTGCATGGCATGTGGGACTGGGGATTGAATTTGGGTTCTTGTGCTTGCCAGGTAGGTGCTTATGCCTCTGAGCTATCTTCATAGACAGAATAACAGATACCAGTAAGACCAAAAAAGAGGGAAAAGAAGAAGAGTGAGATTCAGGAGCAAATGGAATTCAGGCACGTGCAGGAAAGCAGAGGAAGAGGTTTGGTAGGTCTCAAGGCTTCAAAGCAAAGCAATTTACAGACGAGTAGAGGTGGAAGATCAGCACAGCTGGGTTGCCCAGTAAGCTTAATGTTCTGAGTAGCAGGACAGCAGCACAGTCAGGAGACTCAAGGATGCCAGGCATCATGTGGGTGCTGGAGGAAGAAGACTTGGCCATCCTCCAAGGTGAAGTCAAAGCCACAGACAGTGACTCCCGCTTTCCCTCTGCCTCCCAAACGGCTACTCTGATCTTTTGCTCTTCCTTCCATTCTCGTGGAAGAGATGTCTCTTCTCTCTCTTTCCCAGGGTATTGTCTACTTTTCTCTTCTTTCCACTCAATTTATGAAAAAAGTTCAAGTCTCTGCCATTGGAGAAATCCTCATTTGAACTGCATTTAGCCTCCCGGATTCCCATCTTTTCCTCACCGATAGAGCTGAGCCCTGACATGTCTTTATCATGCTAAAATCCCTGGATTGCTTCTGTACTTCCCCACTAGACTGGTGCACAGCAGAGAGACCATGTCTTGTTTATCTCTGCTCCAGTAACCAGCACAGAGCCCATTGCAGAACAGGCTGTGTGAAAGTGTTGCATTGAAGGGACCAAAGAGTGCACAAAGGGATTCTATCTGCAATTCAGCAGCCTTTAAGGTTGAGTGAATAAATGAGACCCTAACCCTAAGAAGCCAGGCTCAGAGACCTCAAGTGATTTGCTTAGTCTCACAGAGCAAGAAAAGCCAAGCTCAAACCCAGATCTCCTAGGGACTTTCCCCCATCATCTCTCCTGGCGTACTCCCCTTGGGCTTTGGAGGGGCTTTGAACAAAGGTTTTTTTTTTTTTTTTTTTTTTGGTACTGCTGAGTGAACCCAGGGCTCATCATGCACATTAGGCAAGCACTACCTCACTAGTGTTTTGTATTTTATTTCACTTCAATTTAGGTTAATTAATTAATTTATTTTAGATATAGGGTCTTGCTAGGTTGCCCAGGTTGGCCTCAAACTTGAGATTCTTCTCACATTGTGAGGTGCTGAGATTACAAGTGTGCCCGCTGTGCCCAGCAGGCTTCGGGTATTCTTTTCAGCAGCTGTATTAAGAGCTGGTACCTACTGAGCTTTACTGCCTGCCGGGCATAGACATGGTTCCAAGCATTTTCCACCTAATATTTCTTCACTTGTGGCAATTCTCAGAGATGAATACTATCTACCAACCCAGTTTTAGATGAAGATAATAAAGTTTAGAAGAGTTAAATTCTTCAGTTATTATAGGTATAAAATGATGGGGCTGGGATAGGAACTCAAATTTATCAGGGGTGAGAGTGGAATCAGTTCCAGTCTCAGGTGTATCTGTCTCCACGTTCCCCACAAATCTCTTTTCTCCTCACCGTGCACTGAGACAGTCTGTGGTGGCCTCCAGCTGGGCTGCGGGCTGCTATGGTGTTGGTTTTGCCTCTGAAGAGGTGAGAGCCAGATCAGTATACAGAGATCAGGGTGCTGATATCTGAGGCAGAGGGGAGGGGGGTGGATGATAGATAATTACAGGGGCCTCAGGAGATTCCCAGAGGGAACCATTTCAGGGGCTCAAAGGAGACACGAGAAGAAGCTGTCTGCTCTTTGTTGTGTTATTTTAGTTTTGATTTGGGGTTTTATAGCACGCATCCTTAACACACCACAATCTATTGTCAAGCAATATTATGCCACTCCTGACTCGTATGAGATCCTTACAACATGATACTTTCATTTCCTCTCTCCAGCATACATGTAATCCATGTCATGTTTCTTTCTCATGTTATTATAAACTCTACAATATGCTTTTTCTAATTTTTTCTATATTGGAGATATAATAGAAAAATAAAGTAGAAATCATTATTTGCAAAATTTATTCATTTTTTATGTTATTTAGCTTATGTTATTGATAGCATTCCAGTGTATGAATGTACCAGAATGCATTTATGTAAGGTAGTGTGGAGGGACATTTACTTTATTTCTAGTTTTTAATAATTAGGAACAGTCCCATTACAAATAGTTCTTTCTTTCTTTCTTTCTTTCTTTCTTTCTTTCTTTCTTTCTTTCTTTCTTCTTTCTTCTTTCTTTCTTTTCTGTCTGTCTTTTTTTTCTTTCTTCTTTCTTTCTTTCTTTCTTTGCTGCTTATATGTATTCATAAGGGTATGTATATCTTTAGTTGCCTTGTTTTTGGTCTTATTTGTTTTGGTTGGACATTTTTTTAGGAGAGGTTTATTTTTTGCTTTTGATACCAAGGACAAAACCCAGCCAGAGCTTCCATCTTGCTAGACAAGAGTTCTACTGCTGAACCAATCCCCATATTTTCAATTTTACTAGATAATGGAAAATTCTCTTTCAAAGATATTTCGATGACAAGATTACCAGTAATGTATGAGAATATATATTGACGTTTATTGGGAAACTATCATGATACATATGCAAATCTATGTCTACATGATAGACATGGTGAGACTGTACAGTGTACAACCTGGATATCTGTATGTATGAGTTTGACATAAATGCTTTTTACATGATTTTTTTTTTTCTTTTTGAGACAGGATCTTGCTATGCAGTTCAGGCTGGCCTTGAACTCTTTTGTAGCCCAGGTTGGTGTCGAACTCCCACTGATCCTCCTGCCTCAGCCTCCCAAGTGCTGGGATTACAGGTGTGTGCCACCACGCCTGGTCCTAAATAATTTTTATTAATAAAGCATTTAAAAAAAAATTCTGTTACTAGCTTATATCATAACATCCTTCAGGTTCATGTATGGTAGGGTTTCCTTCCTTTTCAAGACCAAGCAATATCCCATGGTATCTACACCATATTTTCTTTATCCATTTATCAGTGGACATGCACATTATTTCCATATCTTTTCTTTGGGAATAATGCTATAATGGAAGTGAGAGTGAAAATATATTTCTTCAAGATCCTGATTTTATTTCTTTTGGATATAGACCCAGAAGTAGGATTTCTGGATCATGTGGTATTTATACTTTTAAGTTTTGGAGGAACTGCTATACTGGTTTTCATAGTGGTGGCATCATTTTGCACTTCCACTGATGGCATATAAGGATTCCAGTTTACTGACAAATCTTTTTGTCTTTCTCAACAATAGCCATCCTGATAGGATATGATTTTTTAATCATTTATTTATTCTTGCATTTTAGGGACAGTCTACAGGGTGTTCAGGGTCTCACTACTAGATTGAATTCATAGCACTCCACCTGTTTACAGCCTCCCAAGACCTGGGATTACAGGTGCATGCCACCACACCCTGTCTCAGTTGCCATCTCAGCATGCCCCAGGGGCAGGGTCGGCACACCAGGCCTGGGGAATTGAGCTCCCAGCCCCTGCACCTGCTTGCAGGTATTTATTTATTTAGTATAGGGTCTCACTATGCAGCTTGAACTCATAGTCATCCTCTTGTTTTAGCCTCCCAACGCTAAGGTTACTAGTGCATGGTTTCCCTGGCTGCCATGCCTGAGGTTCCGGAAACTGAACCTGGGTCCTTATGCTTGCCAGGCAGGTGCTTAGATCACCAAGCTATCTCCCCAGCCCTAGGATATGATTTTGATTTGCATCTAGCTGATGATCAGTGACGCTGAACATTTTTTTTTTTTCTGCATGTCCACTGGCCATTTGCATGTCTTCTTTGAAGAAAGGTCAAGGTTGGTCTGTTGCCCATTTTCAAACTGGGCTTGTTTTTTGCTATTGAGGGATTGTACTCTTCCCTTGTGCATTTTGGATGTTAACCTCTCATCAAATAAATTATTGGCTCATATTTTTTCCCACTTGCCCTTTTATTCTGTTGATTGTTTTCTTTGCTATGTAGAAGTCTTGTAGTTTGAAGTGGTCTCACTCGTTTAATTTTTGCTTTTGTTGTGGGCTTTTTGTGTCAAGAGCCAAATTTAATGTCAGGAAGAATTTGACCTAAGTTTTCTTCGAGGAGTCTTACTTTTATAGATCTTATTTTTAAATCTTAAATCTATTTTAATTGTGTTGGGAGCCACAGGAAGCCACTCAACAAATGGATTTTTGGTATGGTATAGGATTAAGGGTGCAGGACTAAAGCTCCTGTTTAGGTAGAGCGCAGCAGCTGGGGTTCATGGTGGGAGTGCCTGTAATCCCAGCACTTGGGAGGCTGAAAACAGGAGAATCACTATGAGTCCAATTTATATAGTGAGACTCCATAGACACTGTCCTAAATATAAAAAAACAAAATAAAGATTAAGGGCCCAATTTTATTCTTTTGTATATGCATATCCAATTTTCCATATCATTTGTTGAAGAGATCATCCTTTCCTTTTGCATCTTCTTGGTACTCTTGTTTCAGATCAGTTGATTTATATATTGGTGTTTCTCTTTTTTTGTACCAGGAATTGAACCCATTACTTCACACTTGCCAGGGAGGTGCTGTGCTGCTGAGCTATATCCCTTGATCCTGTTGGTGTGAATTTATTTCTGAGAACTCTATTTTGTTTTTTAATGTCTTTATGCCAGTAGCATACTCTTTTACTTACTATAGCCTTAGAATATATTTTTGATTTTTAGAGACAGGGTCTCATTGTGGAGTGCAGGCTGTCCTTGAACTCACTTATTGCAGATCACCCTGAGGATTGTGTCCAAAGCAAGTTGTAGGCAGTGGGCTGTAAAGAGTTAACTCCACAATAGTCTTGTTTGAAGTAATAAGTCAGGCCAAGCCCTTGGGACTCACAGGAGCCCTGAGGATGGTGGGCAGATTAGCATTAGTCCTCCTCAACAGCACAGCAGAGAGCAGAGACAGTCCACCCAGCTGGGGGCTCTGAATGGAGATAACATGGCAGCTGAGGACAAGTGACTCTTCCAAGTTCTTTCCCCAGAATTGTAGTTTATTTTACTTAAAAAATGAGTTACTCATTAACCGTGACCAGTTTCTGGTCTCTTCCGTCCCTGAGTCAGGAATGTTTTGTTCCCTCCTTTCATAGCCCTGCCTTCCTCAAGGTCTTACCCAACAACCACACGTAGCTTCCTCAACCTGTTCTATAGATTGTACAACTGATAAATACAGTGCATCTGGCTGGTTTGGGTCTTTCCCTAGCACAGTTCCCCATTCCTCTTTATCTTTTTTTTTTTTGTAATACCAGGGATTGAACTCAGGACCTTGCACTTGCCGGGCTCCTTCCTCTTTATCTTGTCTCACAGCTTTTCTTTACAACCTTCCATTGAAGCACCAGTCAGGAGATCAGAGTTTTTGCAGGGGTCCTGGATAACTTACATAGCCCAGGCTGGTCTTGAACTCACAGTGATCCTCCTGCTTTACCCTCCTAAGTGTTGAGATCACAGGTGTGCCCACCATGCCTGGCTTCTTAGCATATATTTTGAAATTAATCAGGAAATATCTCCAGTGTTTTTCTTCTTTCTCTGTATTTATTTGGCAAGGTTTTTTACAATGTCATGAATTTTAGGGCCAGGAATATAGCTCAGCAGCATAAGCGCCTGCCTGGCAAGTACAAGGTTAAGAGTTCCATCCCTGCTACTGGAAAACAAAACAAAAACAAAAGAAAACAATTTTGATTTACAATGTTATGAATTTTAGGTTTGTTTTTCTGTCAAAAAAAAAAAAAAAAAAA
>PVKN010024308.1:0-14488 GCA_004027915.1 Capromys pilorides
CAGAAGAAGATCAAGAGTGTTTATTGTTAAGTGTGTGTTTCTGTTGTTCACCAGCTGATACTTTTCTCTCCCCATTATGCCCCCTTCCCAGAATTTTGGAGGCTGCCCGATGCACCCATTTGACTGATGCAGGTTTTACACTTTTAGCTCGGGTAAGGAATAGGTTTTGGGAAAGCAAACGAAACTGTAATCCACTTCCCTAATTCAAAAACTTGGGGAGGCCAGGCATGGTGTTGCATCCCTTTAATCCCAGCACTTGTGAGGTTTAGACATGATGATTGCCTGGAGCTGAAGGCCAGCCTAGGCTACATAATGAGTTCAAGGCCAGTCTCAACTACACATGGTGAGACTCTGTCTCAAAAAAAAAAAAAAAAGATTTGGGTTAGTTTGGGGGTTGGAGGTCTGAAGAGCTAGCTTCTGAGGGGGAAAAAAAAGCATAAAATAGAATGCTAGGGATGTACTCTGCATTTTTTCCAGTTGACCAGAAATATCTTGGAATCCTCCCTTTGGAGGATTCTGGAAAGGTCTAGACCTCTGTCTCACATTGTCAGGTGGGCCCACCCCTTTCCCATATGGACCCCAACCTAGCCACTCTGCATCTTCCTCTACCTGGGCTCTGCCTCTGCTCCAGTTTGGACATTCCCTGTGAACATAGACCACCATGGTCACCCTGGGGGCCCCTATGGAGTGGACGCCAGAAGCCTGTGTCCTGGGATGCTGACGTACTCCTCTTCCTACCTCCCCCACTCCACCTAGCGTGGTGGAGTACCCCATTCCTATGCCCAATGGTTAAATTTTACCTGTACCTATTCCCAAGCTGTCTGTGACTCAGAGGGCACCAGCTCAAAATGCTGGCTCATTGGGTGCTCCAGGAGCAGGGCACACTATTGACTGGAAGCAGCTAGGGGCCTGGCTGGTACTCAGAGGGACCAAGTGAGTATCCAGGGACCACTTATGTCTTGTGGACTCTTTCAGAATTGCCACGACCTGGAGAAGATGGATCTTGAAGAATGTATCCTGGTGAGCAAACTCCCAGAAACCCTGAAGGGCCCCTGATCCCGCAGAGCCACAGACCACCTGCGGCCTTGGCCCTTCTTGTTCAATATAGGTGGCAGGGTTTAGGGAGCCATCGAGGACTATAGTAGGGGATATGCAAACTTGTGGCTGTTCCCAGTCATCAGACAGAATCATAGGCAAGTAAGTTCAAGATAGCTTATTTGTTTTCCATGCATTGAAATGAAAACAAACAAACAAAAACTCCTTTTACTTTTTTGCAGAATAAGCTTGCATGTCCCATGCTGAGTGAGGTGACCTGGAGAAGAGACTCCAAGGAGCCCTTCTTGGTGCTCCCTCTTTGTCCCCTGTTCCTAGGTCTCCTTGAAGCACCAGTTGTGAGACCAAAGTGCATTTCTCTGTCTCTAAGAGCAGACAGAGTTGAGGGTGTCAGGGAAGATAGGCACTCCCTGCCAGCCAGTGTCTTTGAATGCATTTTTAATTCTCTCTCACACCTTTAATTCCCATGTTCGGGAGAAGCCAGGGCTAGGTACAGTATTAAGATCTGGCGTAGAAGCCACACTGACACTGTGTTTTTCTCCAGATAACTGACAGCACACTCATCCAACTCTCCATTCACTGTCCCAAGCTGCAAGCCCTGGTGAGTCTTTGGAGTTCTTTTGTGACATTACTTATCTCTTAGGAATGAGTTAAGGACCCTCCAATCACAGCTAAAAATGGTTTGGGTTCTCATTCTTTAAAGGTGCTATCATTCTTGGTTTCAAAGATCTACTAATTGGGCTCACTGGGAGCAGGGTATGTGAATGTTCTACTTTCATTGTAGGGCATGAACCAGTGGGAATTTGTGTGATCCCTGCGATCATGTTCACATTCATCTTGTCAGGCAATGACAGTTAACTGTTAAAATGTTATCATCCAACACAGATCAGGAATGCCCTTCTGTTATATTTGCATTTTATATCTGTGCATCTATAGAAATCTGAACATAGCTAGGTGTGGTGGTGCACACCCATAACCCCAGCATTCAGGAGGCGGAGGCAGGAGGACTGCTCTTTGAAGTTGCAAGCCAACCTGGAATACAAAGTGAGTTCAAGGCCAGCCTGAACTGCATAGTGAGACCTTGTCTAAAAAAGACCAAGGGGAAAAAATTGTACATATTCTTAGATGCACATTTTGGATCTGAGGCAGACCTTTCCACATTTCACACCTGGCTATTTACCTGCAAGCCTGGGGTAGGGGCAGAATCACCATCCACTTGACAAAGCTTTGCGTGGGAATTTGCTATTCCCATGAAATGACCAACCCATTTTATCAGTGAGTCTTCAAGTGGGAAAGGGACTAGCCTAGAGCTACGTAGCTGCTCGAGTCCCCAGCTCGCCTGGCCTCCGCCCTGGTCTTCCCACTGCGCTGAGGATGCGCACACTCATTTCCTTAAGGCAGCTTTCCCTCTGCCTTCCTGCCTTCTCTGAGACGCGCTGTCCCCTCCAGGACTGAGCATTCCTAAAGCATCACTTGGCTTTGAACTGCTTTTCTTGGTGACCTTCCTTCTTTCTCAGTCCCCTTAGGACACTCTTCTCCACAAGGACAAATGTGGCTTGGCTTTGGATGCCTCTGTAACATTTTTTAACATTTGGATCTGATTTCAGAGATTAGTAGACACACAGCCACATCCAAATTCTCTATGCAAATTACTGTATTTCCTTCTAAATATTGCAAATAATTCTGTAGTAATGTTTTTACTCCCAAAAATGGTTCAGGTCTGGTTTTGTGATTGATAGAAACTAACTCAGTTAGTAAACTCAGATATGCTTTCTGCTTTTTCTTTTTTTAATGCTTTCTGTTTTTATCTCTCCACCCATTTTTCTCCTGAGACCTTCAGCCTCTCAAAATGTGGGCAAGTTTGGAGCTCCCTGCTTCATTTCTCCTTTAACTTTTGACTCTGCAGCCCCAAGTGCTCTCTGTGTTTTTCCAAGGTGCCGTGGACTGGGCCCGTCATCAGTCTCCACAGGGTCTGCCCAGGGAAGGTGCCCAAGGAGGGGGTGGGGGGGGTTCACAGGGAATGATGCAGTGAGGCTACAGCTGTGCAGGGTGCAGTCTCCCCTGCTGTCAAGCAGTGTCCTCCAGGTGGATAATGTTCTCCCCTCCAAGGTTTCTGGTGACCAAGTCTTGTCCATCTTGTCCCCTATTTTTGTACAAACTACAAAATAATGATGCAAGGGCAAAATAATAATCTATCATAAAAATCTAAAGAGCCATCTGTCCCCCCCCCCCAAAAAAAAAATTATTAGCAGAAAAGCAGGGAAACAATTCCAGTTGAAAACTTTGCTTTGCGATCCTAGTGGCCAAGGGAGAAGGAAATACTCTGGGCTGTCCTGACTGTCAGCTCTTCATCTCATTCACTCCACCAACACTGCTTGAGCACTGCCACACATCAGGCCCTGCTCTGGAAACCGCAGAATAAGATCATTCACCAGAAGAGACCAGCTTTATCCCGACTGTGAAGCTTCAGAGGCTTCTTGTTGAAAGCGTACAAGGGAGTGCTGCCCACTTTGATTGTGGGCAGTAAGAGCAGAGCTGAGACAAATGCAAGTGCAAGTTGTATGTACGATGCGTGCTGCAGCGGGTCTCATGGCAAGCAGTTGGCCAGTTCAGGCTGCAGGACAGCAGCGCAAGGAGATGGGGGTGTCAGCTAGCATAGCCCTGCGCTCTAGGGACACCACAGAAGCACATGCCTGTTCTCCACAGGCCTCGTCCAGGAGGAGGCGGTCCCTGAGCAGCCCTGCTGACGGCACCTACTGGATGGACGCAGGAACAGGCTGCTGCATCCACAGAGGGGCACCACCCTGCATTGGAGCCAGAGCTGTGGTTGGGATGTTGAAATATGGCTTGTAGGCAGGAAGAAAACAGGAAGTGATCACCGGGTGACTGCTGCAGTTCAGTGCCTCACCCTCACTTCCTGTATGCTTGAAGGGGCCTGTGTCACACACTGTCGTTCCCACCCCACGCCCCCCAGTCACTGTCTGATGCTCTGGAGGATGGGCCTTTTGCCGTCACAGAAACACAATGTGGAAGGCCATTCAAAAGGGAAACCTGGGCATGTGTGTTTGGAAGTAAGTCAGATACACAACTGCAGACAAGGGGAGCCCCAGACTGAGAAGGATACACAGTGTTCTTCCACAGGACCTGGAAGACCTGAAGAGTCAGGGAATTTGTTCAGAGGTGTTAAGGATCCTCTTTATAACTTATTAGAAGCTATTCAAGCAAAATTTTGTTAAGGAAAAAGAGACATGGCACTAACCAAAATTACTTTCTTAATTGTAATTTTATTTTTCATCATGATTTGGTAAAACATCATGATGTGTAGGAAACCAAGACCATCAGGTGTCTCTTTGCAAGGTTACACTGGCACAAGGTCACACCTTGAGCTTGCTCAGTCATGAGAGGCTCTTGTTATCAAGCCACTGCTTACTGCTCTAGAGGAAAAGATCGTGTGAGATTTGGTGACATTTACATGAATATTTTCTCCAATTTAAAGTGGAAATATTTAGCAACTTTGTATGTTTTGTCTTATTGGTGCTGGAGATCTGAGCCAGGGCCTCATGCATGCTGGATACGTGCTCAACCACTGAGCTGCACTCCTGCTCCTAGAATATGTTTTCTGTAGTCTGCTTTGTGCCCCTGACCAGTATCTCCTGCCTTTCTGCTGTTACCCAGCTGCAATAATTTTGCTCAAATGGAAGCCATCTTTTCCATAGCAGTCACTTATTTCCCCTCCCTCCTTGCCATGCAGCCTAAATTCTGTTGTCAGTTATTAAAACCTTCCACTTTCAAGATTCAGCTTCCTCTCAGCAGGGTCTTCATCTTTAAATGTCATTGTGACCCAGCAGTTAAGCCAGGTTTGGAAGTAGGGGCAAGGGTGAGCAGGAGAAGGGGTTGGGGAGATGGCTCAGTAGAATAAGTGCTTGCAAAGGCCTGAGTTCAATCCTCAGTCCCACAAAAAAAAAAAAAAACAACGGTGAGCAGAAGAACCTGAGGGCGTTGGCAGGCGCTGGGCCAAGTAGGTACTTGCAGAATGATAAGGTTGCTGAGGAGGAGGCCAGGCCCTTTTCACAGGAGTGCACAATGGGCCTGTGACACCAATATGGTGAGATTGGTGCCCTGTTTTACTACTTTTATTGTTTTATTATTTTTATTTTCTATCCCTATTCTTTTCAGTCTTTTTTTAAAATTGTTTTCAGTTTTTCAGCAATATCTGTGCAAACTCATTTTTAGTGATTTCACTTTCATCCCTAGATCTGCTTTTGCTTTTTTTTTTGTATCAGGACTTGTACTCAGGACCTTTTGCTTGCCAGGTAGGCACTTGTGCCACCGAGCTATATCCCTGGCCCATGTTTGCTTTGTTGAGACAGGATCTTGCTATGTGTTCCAGACTGGGCTGGAACTCCCTATGTAGCCGAGGCCCCTCAAATTCATAGCAGTCTTCCTGCCTTAGCCTCATCCCTAGTGCTGGGATTACAGGTGTGTGCTACCTTGCCTGGTTTAGCCTTAGATCTTAAGTTCTTTCCATACACCCAAGGCAGCTTTCCTCACTGGAAATCTGGGAGAAGTCTGGTGTTATGATTTAGACCTCTGACTCCCTGAGGACAGAAAGATTTCCCTTCTCATCACAGCACCAACAGCCTATGAAGGAAAGACACTTTAGGTTCTCTTTGGGAGCAAGTGAGACATAAAGTCAAGTCTCAAGTCAGGCAAGTCCCTGCTGTGTGAATGAGGAAGGCCACACCCAGTTTAAGCCCCAAGAAGTATCCTTTATCCCAGCCCTGCCACAGGCTGGGGAGGGGAGGGAGCAGGTGAGGGCCAGGGGCAGCACCAGCAGCCCCACCTCAACTTCCAGGAGGCACCCACAGCACCCAGCTGTCTTGTTGAGGCAGCTGGCTGGCTCCTCCAGTGCTGGCCACAGACACAGCACCCCCTTGTTGGAGCAGAGCTTAAGGGAAGATTCTGGACTTAGGCAAGAGTACATTTAGATTCCTCAGGCCATGGCTCACAGCAGCTTGGACAGCACGTTACTTGAATGTTTTTACATTCCAGTTCAAAGTCTGTTCTGCTCCTGGCTTCCTTTAGGGAGCCCTGAGAGGGTTTGAACACACCACACACACGTCTAAATCTTAACAGCTGATTCCCAGCATCCCAGTGCAAGTGGGAAGGATGGGGCTAGCAAAGGAAGCGTGAGTACAGCATCTTCTTCACTCTGCCATAAATGAACTTCCTCAGCTTAAAAATGTTCCCTGTGTTTGTTTGGAAATGGGGTTTCAATGTGTCATTCACAGTAGGTAGTCTTGAATTCATGGGCTCCAGTGATTCTTCTGTGTCAGCTTCCCAAGCAGCTGGGAGTATGAAAAATGCTTGAGCAGATGTCACCAGCAGAATCTGTGAAAGGGCAGCGTTTTGTTTGTATTTGTTGGAAAAATACAAATTTTCGAAAAAAAAATGCAAGTTTTGAGTTCCAGGAAAATGAAGTTGATACACTATTCCCATTCCTTCTGAGTACAGCCAATATACCTGATGCTACCTATAAAACCAACTTAAAGAGTAACAGAGCAAGGGAAGCAGGCAGGACCAGTTGGGGACCTGAAGCCAAGCAAGCAACATGGTAGTACTCCCAGCTTTGTTTTTGTTTTGCTTCATGTATCCCAGGCTGGGTACTATAGAACTGACAACCTTGAAATGCCAAAAGGTTCATAAAAACTTTTCTGAAGAGCCTACTCCATCTAGTTAAAGGACCAAGACAGAAAACTTTCAGACAATATAACCACTCTACCCAGCTGGGCATGGTGGTGCACACCTGTAATCCCAGCACTTGGGAAGAGGACTGCTGTGAATTCAAGGTGATCCTGGATTACAAAGCGAGCTCAGGTCCAGCCTTAATTACATAGTGAAACCCTATCTCAAAAACACAAACCAAACAAAACCCCACTCTATCCACTAGAGAAAAACCTGCAGGACCATCCCCACCCCTTCCACCAGAAGTTGAATAAGGGAGCTTGGAGCTTTTCATCTTTCCCAGGGGTAATGAACTGCCCACCAGTAGGACAAGATCACACAGGCAGCCTAGGCTTAAATCCCCATGAAAGGACAAGGCACCTCTCTCCTTCCAGGTGAGGGCCAACTGGAGGGTGTCTGAATTCCTACCTCCTCCAATTAATAAGCTCCCTGCCACATAGAGGATTGTAATGCTGACTGGGAACTTGGACTTCTGCCCCTACCTGACAGTGACAAGGAACCACCAACCTTTCTACTGCCAGCACAATGTCAGAAGGGGCCTATTCAAACACTTCTGTTTAGGCTGGGGTGTGGTTCCATGTAAAAAACACTTGCTTACCTGCACAAGGCCCTAGATTTAATTTCCAGACTGAAAAACACTTAAGAGTCTCCTAATAATCAGAATATCCTGACAGTAAAAAACACTCAGCTAAATGTGGTGGTGCACAACTGTAATCCAAGCATTCGGAAGGCTGAGGCAGGAAGATTGGTTTTGATTTTGTATTTTAGGGAAGGATCTACAGGATGTTCAAGGTCTCACTACTAGATCAGACTCATAATGTTAACAGCCTCCCAACAGCTGGGATTACATGACTGTTGTCTCAGCGTCTCCCCTGGGGGTGCGGCCCACACAGCAGGCCCAGAGAATCTAACCCCAGCCCCTGTACCTGCTTGCAGGTGCTTTAGTCCACTATTTGGCCAACCCTGGAAGATTGTTTTTAAAGAGGCCAGCCTGGCCTACATGGTAAGGCCTGACCTGCATAGCAAACCCTGCCTCAAAAAGACAAAAGACTTATCATATGAAGAAAAATCTGAACTTATATGAGAAAAGGCAATAATAGTAAGATGATACAAGTCTCAGAATCAGGCTGGGTGTGGTGGCACACAGCTGTAATCCCAGCATCAGGGAGGTTGAGGCAAGAGAATCACTGCAAGTTCTTCAAGGCCAGCCTGGGCTGCAAAGCGAGCACAGCACAACCCTGTCTCAAAAAGACAAAAAGTAAAAAAATCTCAGAATTGTGTGGCAAGAATTTTAAAGCAGCCACAATGTACACGCTTGAAAAAAAAAAAAAAATGTCAGCAAAGAAACGGAACATACGTAAATAAAAAAATGGAACACATAAAAGTACATAGTTGCAAAAGCATAAAAATTCAGTACGTGACCTTAAAGCAAAATAGAATTCATAAACCTGAAGGTACAATAGAAATTATCCAACCTAGGCAATAGAAAACAAACTGAAGAAAGGGCAGTGTCTCACGGCCTGCTGGAACTAGAACAAAAAATGTCACATTGATATCACAATTCCAGAAGAGACAAAGTGGGGGCGAAGACATAGCAGAAGATTCCCCAAAACTGGCAGAAGATAGTACATCTGCAGATTCAAGAAGTAGGAAAAACCCAAAGCAGTTCACATCACAATCATACTTGTGGAAAGTAAAGGTAAGGAAAAGCACACACACTCATGCACGCACGTGCGTGTGCACTAAGCATTGAACCCAGGCCGTGTACTTGCTGAGCATGCTCTCTACCTACCCCTGAGGTATATCCCAGAGCCCAAGAATTACTAGAAAACTGAGATTCAGTGCATAGACAGCAGAAGGAATTCAAACAACAGCAAATTCTCAGGATGAACACAGAGGCAGAAGGAAGCACAACACTGGTTAGACATACAGGTTTGATTTGTATAGATTAGGGTCATAAGAAAGGAAACACGGTTATGGTTTTCTTTCGTTTGTAATTATTGTGAATGTAGGTGCTGCACCTGCCCTGCTGCACAGACAATCTGCATTACAAAATGAGGGGAGAGGGGCTAATGGCTGCTCTTTGCCCTGTGCCACTCTGCTTTAGAGCCAGCCAAGAATGGACTGAAACCTCCAGTACCTGTGAGCTGAATAAACCTTTCATTTTGGGTGTCGGGTATTTGTCCCAGCAGAGAAGAGTAACTAAGACATACCCCATGTTAAAACAGAGCTGAGAGAAATGTTTGCAGGCTGAGGGTCTGATAGTTTCTCCTCCAGCCCTCCACCTCTAGATTGTGTTCAGCTGCCTATTTTTCATATTCCCTATTTCTCATATTCCATACCAGTCTCTTCAGTTCTGTTTTCACTTAGCAGGAGACTTCCCACCCATGCACTAATGTGCTGTTTGTCGCCAGAACTTACCGGGGGTGAAAATTACTAGCATTTCTTTACCCCAGGGATATAGCAGCGTCCCACTTGCTCTGAAGTCTGTCCAGGTTTGCACTATTTGGCAGTCAAGTGGCTTATTTTTTCAATTTTTACTTAAGCATATAGAACAGTACCTTTAGCGTTGTTGTGCAGACCACTGCTTCTGTAAATGGAATATTCCATTTACAGTATTAACATTGTCATGATCCCAAAACTTCCCCCTTTATCACTTTACTGAAGGGTAGTGACTTCCAATAGCATTTCTTAGTTTTATTTACTGGTGAAATTCCATTAGTGATTTCGTGTGTGTCTCTTTCAGTCTTTCACTGCAGTCCAGGCTAGCCTTGAACTCACAATGATCTTCCTGCCTCAGCCTCCCCTACCAAGCCTGGCTTCTATGAGTGATTAATCTGTACTACCTGATTTTAACACTCCTTACATGTATAAGTTCATTCACAATGCTGTATGTAGGTCTACATTGTTCATCCTGCTTTACAAAATAAGCATCCCCCGATTTACCATTTTTATGCTCAATGTTTAGTTTTTCTATTCGATGCTGTTCTAGCCAGCACTGTTTTCAGTGCACTGTATTCAGATGACCAAACTGCCCTTACAGCATAGCATTTCAGCTGTTCCACATCCTTACCAATACTTGCTTTCCATTACTTTCATTTTAGCTATTCTCACTGGTGTGCTATGAGGCTGATCGTTATTTTTAAAACGTGACGCTGCATTTCCTAATGACCTTAAATAAAAATAAAATTTGCTTTTATGGCCCACATAGTTCTGCCCTCTGGCCTGGAACCTACCCCTTTGCATCTGCATCCTCTTTTCCCCTATGCTTCCCACTGTCCTCCTGCACCGCTCCTGGCCTCGCTTCTGATAAGTTGAACCCTTCATCCTTGCTTCAGACACCTACACTGTGGCCCTACCCTTAGGCCACATCCCACTATCACATGCTCTTGAGCCTCACTTCAGCTTCATATTGTTTCCTTAGTGCTATTTCATTTCTCAGTTCTATAATCTGGGCTCTACCAGTGCAAAACAAAGTGTGTTTCCTGCTGCACAGGCCCCAATCCCAGGCACACTGAGCTGGCCACCGAGACTGGGTGTGGTGGTGCATGCCTATAATCTCAGTGCATCTGATGAACCTTCTAGCCTAAGACATTCTAGTTCATGTGTACCATCTGCTCTGCTGCAGCACAAAATGGGCCAAGGAGCTGAATCAGTTAGAGAGAGCCACACTCTTTGATCATGGGCTCTAATGCTGCCGTAAGGCAATGGTTTTTAACGTTTTGACAAAAAAGGTGAAAAACCATTGCCTTACATCCTTGAGAGCAGCTTTAATATCTAATTCTCCAACCGTGGAGGCTAGTGACATTGTTCTAATGTCCTTCATTTAGAAAACTCAGATGCATACTGAGCATCTCTGAAGGCTGTAGTTCTCTTACACAGACGTTATCCTCTAAAGTCTCATCAATAAATTGTTTCAGATGTGAGTTTTCTTCAGTATGTAAAAAATACAATATTCAGCCTAACATAAAATTTCTTACAGGCAAAAGACACTGCATTAAGTTCCTGTCATATATTTTTTGCTTTCGGATATACTAAGTTCTGACTCTGCCAGACTGTTGTGTGCAGTGATGAGGAAACAACACTTTTTTTTTTTTTAAGTATCTGGTACAGGGTCTCACTAGCAACTCAGACCCATAATGATGCTCCCGATTTTTAAGGGATATTTTCAAACCATGACAGTGCTACTCTGGGACACTATAAGCTAGGATTTCTACCTTTAGTAGGCCTGGAGCCTTGTAGTGAGTTCCTGTGAACATCCTCTATTTCAGAGCCTGTCCCATTGTGAGCTCATCACAGATGATGGGATCCTGCACCTCAGCAACAGTACCTGTGGCCACAAGAGGTTGAGGGTACTGGAACTGGATAACTGTCTCATCACTGATGTGGCCCTTGAGCACCTGGAGAACTGCCATGGCCTAGAGCGCCTCGAACTGTATGACTGCCAACAGGTCACTCGCGCAGGCATCAAGCGGATGCGGGTAGGTGTAGGCCAGGGGAGTGGGTCTCACCTAGCAGTGACTACTGAGCAGCAAAGGACACATAAGGAATCAGTATCCATTCTTTTGTCCTGTCTGAAGCCGACAGTTGGGCAAACAGGTGCCATTTAAACAATGTCATTGTTTAGACCCCACCTTGGAGGATTCAACTTCAATGAGTACATACATTTAAGATGACAGTTCCACATAGTCCAGTGATCAGCACCCACATAAGGGCAGACAACTTAAGGTCATTGCCAGTAAAAGACACTGGCAAGGGGCCAGGGATGTATATAGCTCAGTGGCATAAGCACCTACCTGGCAAGTGCAAGATCCGGAGTTCATTTCCCATGTACAATCTTCTACACACACACACACACACACGCACACAGTGTTGACTAGTTGGCAAGACAGAGTATTACAATGGCTTTGTTTCTGCATAATTTTTACTTACATCATTTTAAAGTTTGGCATGTTTGAAATTGCACCCTAAAGTAAAAAGGGCTGGTTACTACAGCTAGGTAGGAGTATATCACTTTGAGATTCCATTTGTCTTTATAGAGGGTAATGGGATTCCATGGGGGAGCACAGGAGTGTAACAGCAGCAGCTCTAGTTAATTGTTAGACGTGTCTTCCTAACACCAAGGTGAAGTAGATTCCAAGTGAGAATTTAAGATTATTTGGACCAAAATCCTTAAAAATGTCAGGGTAAACTTTACTCCCATTTTTTTCCTCCTACTTTCAGGCTCAGCTTCCTCATGTCAAAGTCCATGCCTATTTTGCTCCTGTCATTCCACCCACAGCAGTGGCAGGAAGTGGACAGCGACTGTGCAGGTGCTGTGTTATTCTCTGACAGCAGCTTCTCAGGCCCAAGGGATAATAAAATGTTTCTCCTAGAGAAGATCAGGCTTCTTCCCTACTCCACTGTCACCCAAATCTGTTGATTCTCCCTTGAGAAAACTGCCATGGCATTTACAGGTAAAACTCTTTGATGTGGACTGCAGTAACTGGTGATAGTTCTTAACTTTATTTTGCTGTGATGCAATCAAATCCAAGCCTTGTCAGTGTGGCAAAGATGATCTCAGTGCAGCCAAGAGCACAGAAACCTGGATTCCTTAGGAGGTGGGTCCCTATGTACAAGTCCTTCCCTGGGCTTTATCAGCATCCCTCATGGACCATCAATGTCAGCACAAGCTGAGCAGAAAGAACTACCTGGCCGTCTAGCTAATTCTTACAAGCCAATGGGCTTTTTAATTCACAATGATTCCATTATGATTAGCAGGACTTTTTCATTTTAAAGATTAAATAACAACTTTATCCAAATGACTGTATGGTAAATTCGTGACGCCTGGTGGTTTTATATGTAGAAGCTAATATGGAAGGCATGTTAATCAGTTTCCATGACGCACCAAAGAGAAGAGGACTCCTAAGCTAATGGAGCAGAGTCTTCGCCTTTATATGTCAGTTTGTCATAACCACCTCCAAGGACCAAAAACTAAACAAAAGCAACTCTGTTTTGGCTGATGGAAGAGGATATAAGCTCTGGCATATGCTACAGTGCACAATGTGGTTTGTTTAAGGAAAAAGCTAATTATGTCCATACTTTTTGGGAGACCTTGCAGAAACAGAATTAAGGTTTAAATCATTTACAATATCATTAAAAATAATGAATAGATGCATGCAGAATGGATGTGATTTTTTAAAGTTTATTTTAAAATTTTAGAAATCAGGTTACACCAAAACTATTTTAAGTTTTACAAACTTTAAAACTTAGATCAGTGAAGTGTTGGCACCCAAGACTTGTAGTGTAAGTTACTGCAGTGTAATAGGACTAATTCAGCGGCTTTATTGCTATGATCTTACAGCAGACAACTCTGAGCAAAGCAACTTTCCAAGTTCAGGGGAGATAGCTCAGAGGCATAAGCACCTACCAAGTTCAGGCCTTCCCAATGTTATGAGATGGTGTGTTCTCTACTGTGTCTGACTCTTGCTCGGTCCTGTCCGCATCTGTGATCTTTACTCAACTTGAGGAAGTCATCACCATCCTTATTGAACTCTTGTGTTAATAGTGGCTGACCATGCTAGCAACCATGACCCAACTGAAGGGCTCAAAACTTTTACAAACAAAACAGCAAAAGCAAGATGTTTTCTATGACTTTAGGGACAATTTTAGAAACATTTTAAGGATACATGCGAGCTGCATTTCAGCTGGAGAAGGCAAATATCTCCATACAATGATATTAACCATTAGAGGACTAACTTTATTGCTTTCTCATATGCTCTAGTATTCTGATCTTAAACTTGGATGAAAATCACAGCTCTTTAAACAAATGTTTATACCACTGTTGGGGATTGGAAGATGACTAATGTAGGATTAAACAAGCATTGACTATGAATGTTTCTATTAAAAAAGAATCAATGACCAGAATCATCTAATCTCTCTGAGCTAGGAAACAATCTATTACAGCTACTGCACTTGATGCCAATGACCCATGACCTCATTTACAAAACAGGAGAATCTTTTATTAAAACAAAAAACAAACAAACAAACAAAAAAACCTAAGTATAGAACAGTTCCTGGAAAAAACTATCCTTACTTACATTAGCTTTGAAAACAAAGGGGAAACCATAGGAGCCTAATCTCTTATATCATCTGGACTGGGGCAGGCAAGGGGCACACATAGGGAATTCCTCGATTCTGACACAAGCAAGAACTAAGATTTTAAATGACAGACACAATTTGCAAAACAATCGGAAAACATTTATTATACTGAAATGTGTACATCCTACTATTAAAAAAACAAAGTAGCAAATTTGCTGGTGCCATAATTTAACCTGCTTTTCTGGACAGACTGTAATGTGCTAATGCCACTGGGTGTAACTTCAAGTCTGATGAGCTTGTATTTTTACCCCATGTCTGAAACCTGATGAGGATTTCAAGATAGCACACAGCATCAAGTAACATTTACTGTTCCATAAATCATGAGTCCCAAAAAGGAATGCTAAATAGACAAGCAAAACTTTCTAAAACAATTAAGTTCACTTCTTTCCCAAGTGACTTACAGAAAACGTGGTCACACAAAAGCAAAGGGAGGACAAAAGGCAAGCTCTTCCCTTACAGATCCAGAGGAGGCATAGGTATTTCCAAACCTGACTATAGAGACAGTACTTCTTTGTAGAATTAGCCACCTTTGTGAATAAACTAGCAAAGT
>PVKN010024309.1:0-14484 GCA_004027915.1 Capromys pilorides
GAAATGAATGTATTGCGTTTGCATTTTTGATAGGCAGGAGTCCAAAAAACAGCTTCTTTTGTCTTTTTCTTGCATTTAACATGCCTGAATTCCATGCATTCTTTTGTGTGTTACGTTTAGTTTTTAATTTTTATTCCTAAGGAGCATTCTGTTGGGTGAAAATGCCATGCTGTATCCGTTCCACAGAGGAACATTTGGGTTGTTTACATGTTTGGCTATTGCCAGTGGCACTGCCATAAATATTCTTGCGCTCATGTGTGGTAGACAAAAGCACTAGTGTTTGCTGTAGTAGATCCACAGCTAAGCACATGTCCTAAATGGCTTTTGATGGAGGACAAAGCCGAAGATGAAAGTTTGTTCCTCGTACATGCTATGCACACACTCTGCCGCTGGCTTCCTCCATCTCCCAAAGTTGCTTTTTTCATCTCCACAACAGCAGTATATGGGAGTGCTTCTTGCATCACCTCCTCATCAACCATTGGTATCGCCAGCATTTCAATTTTAGTTGTTCTGGACCCTGTGTCCTGGTGTTTTGTAGTTTTAATTTTCTTTTCCCAGGTAACTAATGATTTTGCACACATCTTATATGCTGATTTATTATTTGGAATGTATGCTTTTGTGAGGTATCTGCTAAAATATTTTCCTCATTTTAATTGGGCTATTTATTTTCTTTTAGTTCAAATATGAGAATACTTAACCTATTTTGGATATTAGTCTGTTGCTTATGAATATTGCAAATATCTTCTCAAAAGTCTGTAGTTAGACTTTTTAGCCTCAATGTTTTTCATAAGCAGACTTTTTTTTTGGAAACTGGTGGTCGAACTCTGAATCTTGTGCTTGTCAGACAGGTGCTGTGCCACTGAGCTGTATCCCCAGCCCCTGAACAGAATTTCTTAATTTTACTCTTTGGGTTAGTGCTGGTTTTTTTTTTTTTTTTTCAGAATTTCAGAATTTATTTTAAATACAATAAATTAATACAAGAACACATTTTACAAAGTACTAGGCGTTCCAGTTGAAATAACAGACTTCTGGGCTTCTGAAGTCCCTGTGTTGCCTGGTCCTCTCTGCCTGCTGCTCCACACAGGACATGGAACTCAGCTTCACTGCCTCCTCGGTCCTGTTGTTCTTTGCCATAGCTTCTTTTCTTCCAAGAATTTAAAATTCTTTCCTCTACTAAGCAAACCTATTATGTTTTCTCTAATGCTCCTCTCATCCAAATTCTGGATAGACACTTTACTGACTCCAAGCCTGTTGAGGCCCTCAGCTAAAGCCAATCACCTCTGGCCAAGCACGACAGCATGTGGGAGTTGAGGCAGCATGTTGCGTTCGAGACCACCAGCCTGGGCAGTTTAGCAAACAAGACCTTGTCTCAAAAGAAAAAGAGGTAGAGAGAACATTTGCTTAGCCTGTTCTAGGCCCTGGGTTCCATCCCTGGTACTGAGGTAGGAATGGTGGGAAGAACCTACTGATAAAATTCATCTACCAGGTCCCATGTTTTAGAAGGAAGCTGAGGTTGCGGATGACTTCCTTTTGTCCTGTACTAGTTCATCCATCAAACGCTGCTGGGCTCTTGCCCTTCTTATTCTCTCAGATGTGAGCACTCTCCCTTTCACTGCGTGGCATGTTGTCTGGCACGGAAAGGCTTCCTGACCCAGGCTCATCTTTTCTCGTATTTGCTGCCCTTTTTCTAGAGTCATACTTAGGCAGAAGTCTGCCACTACTGTCCTTACATTTACCTGTGCAAACAGGGTTAAATTTCTCGTTGTGTTTATTCTAGGTTAGTGCTATTTTTATTTAGAAAGTGTTGGTTACTTGAGGATCATGATAATATTATTGTATGTTTTCTTGTAGAAACTGCTGTTCTAAGTTTCACATTTAGATCCATTAGTTATTTTTTTTCTATACAGAATTGTGTGGTATGTTTTAAGTACTTATAGGTAATTGTTAACTAGGGAGCAGGCATTAATTATAGAATGTTTGGAGTTGTGTTAATGTAGTTTTAAGTTAGAATAATTATTAATATTCTGTTCTCATCAGATAGCAACTTATTACAATTTCCTTTCTTTTATGTATTTTTAGTTTTTTATTTTTTTTATTCTTTATTTTTTATTTTTTTTGGTGAAAGCAGTAGTTTAGCAAAAAAAAAAAAGATTCTTATTCCCCCCACCAAATGTTTGAGTATTCGCTTTATTCTGTCTACTTCACTGCTTTCAGGAATGCTCTGAAGATGAAAGTTAGACTCAGTCCTTCTGTCAAGCCTAGTGTCTGGTGCAGCACTGTTCCACAGAGTTCTTGTGCACTGGTAGGAGAGACCTGTTCAACACTGCCTGGAATTGGAATGGCATCCACTAGCATTTGTGACTCTGGGCTCTTGAGATAGGTATGGTGCATTTAAGGGACTAATTACTAATTTTATTTGATTTTAATTACTGGAAGTATAAACAGATTTCTCTAGTGTCTGCTGTATTAGACAGCACAGGTCTGTTGGGAGAGATGATCCATTTCACAAATGAATGAGAAATTATTACTTTGCTGAATGGTGGCTAGGAGAAGTGTGTGAAGCTGTGAGGATATCATTTTGACCTGACTAAAGGACAAGGAAAGGCTTTTTCCATAGAAGAGAAGATTGGGATGAGATTCATAGAATAGACCGACTTAAATAGATGCAAGAGGAGAGGATAAGAGAAGTAGTTTTCATGCATGTATGAGAACCCTGTGGGCAGAAAAGGACAAAGTAAAGTCCAGGAATATAAATATTTTTTAAAGGTTTATATATCTGTGTGTGAAAGAGGGAAGGAGAAAAGAAGGAAGAGAGAGATAGGGAGGGAGAGAGAAAAAAGAGAAAGAGAGGTTTCAAAGTTTTTTAGAAAATGTGAAAAAATACAACTATATAATAAGATGAAAAAAATTTATTGGCCTGTGAGTAGAAATAATAAGTTTAGAAAGAATAACAGTTATGAAATAAAAAGCAATAAACTTAATTTTTAAGAGACTTAGGCCATAGGTATTAAAAGTTAATTTGTAGGGAAGAAAGACTTGTGCGACAATTGGTTGAGCTTTCTCTTTTGATAATTTTAAAAATCAGTGCCCCACCTTGAAACTATTGGCTTTGAGACCTGGCTGACTGTTTAATGCAGAAATAATGACTTCTTGTGTCATTTAGGGATGTGCATTGCTTCAGGGCTGCTGTGCAGAATGCACAAAGCATTTAGCTTGTCCTTTAAATCTCTTATTTTTAAGAGGAGAACAAATATATATCATCATTTGGCTTGGGATACAACTGCTTTGCCTTTGTCATTTTATGAAAAAGGCATCAATTTTAATCTGGAACTTAAAATGTTCTGGTTTTGTATCCTTGATTTTTATCCTAAAATAACATATGCTAATTGAGCTATTCCTGTGGATTTCTTTGGAGAACTGATGCTCATTTATTTGTGTTTCTTTTCCAGTAGAAATGGAGTAACACATATAAACAAGATACAAAAGATGAAACTCAGGGGGAAAGTGTGTGAGTGTATTGATAGTGTTGGGATGATTGCAGTTGACATGCACTGACACAAATTACTTTCTCAAAGTCTGGGGGCCCGGGATGGGTAGCTAGGCCTTTGATTTCATGTCTAGCAGATGGCCTCTCGATAGCTCTGGGATTTGAGCCCAGGCCCTCATGCCCCTCAGTCCTCTGGAACTTAATGCTCTGCTCCATTCTGTCTTTTCCCATGAATGTGAAGAAGGCCTGGGTTACGCTGATGCATGGGCAACACTGCCACTGCCTAGAGAAGGAGACAGCAGAATGAATACAATCCAAACAGCCCTGCATGGCATCCTGGTTTCCCCAGTTCATCCTCCAAAGCCATCCCCTAAGATCTTGGTCAACAAATCATTTACCTTCGAGTAGGCCAGGCATAGTGACCAGGAACTCACTGTTGTTCAAAGCAGCATATTTTGATTTTTTAATATACAAAGATGTGATGTATTAGTAGTTTTTAAACTAGAAGACCCACTTCTCACTCTTTTTAAAGACAGATAGTTGGTCACTTTCTTACTTCTTTATGGCCATTTAGTCACAGGATTGTAGATTTTTATTCTATTAGGTACATGTGTGAAGCTGCCACATAATACAACTTCAAGGAAGGACCATCTGGGCATCACTGTCCTTGTGAGATGCGCTCTGAGAGGTATACCTTGGGACACCTGTGAGCCCAGCAGAGGTTTTCATCATGCACTATCTAGGAAATGGCATTAGATCATTCATAATGTGTATATTAAAACTGGATGTGGATGTTAAATATAGGGTTCCTGTCTCCAGTAGGCGCAGACTACCTTTGATGACTGTGAAGTTTGTACTTGTTATTTTTGCAGAGAGAAAGCAGCACATTTGTTTAGACATGCCAGCATCTATGCCATAGTCAAAAATGTCTTTTCTTTGAGTCCTCACTCTACCCTTACTGAGTTCCATCTACTTCTTTTTGATTTTAATCATCTTCAGAGTGAAAGAAAATGCAGTATTGTCCTTATGCAGACAGGACTATTGAGTGATTTAAAAGTGCTTGGTAGTTGGTTTCCTGTGTGGCCTGTGACTCAAATGTTATCACTGTCTAGCTGAAGTGATCATTATGATCAGCAGGCTCCCAGTATGATCTTAATTGGAAATTGGCTCTTGGAGCACATCTTATCCTGTGTCTATTTTGAGAAGGTCTTGCTGCAGAATGAATTTTCACATTTTTCCTTAGAGGGGCAGAATATACTCCCTGTGAATCAGGGAGTAAGGAAGTGTCGTCCATGTAGATGGTCACGTGAAATCATCTCTTTGATATCTTTTGTTATGTGGGATACTGGAAAGGTAACCAATTGTTGGATTTCAGGGCCACACCTTTTAAGGAGTTTTCCCACCTACAGGATGTTGCCTTACACATTATAGAGGCCAGAGGTTGTGTGTGTTGCATTGCAAACTTGCTGAATTTGTTCAAGCACGATGTTTGCATGACATTTTCTTTTTCTATATCTGACCAACCTTGTGAAACTATTTTTATGTTCCTGAAGTCTGTATTTAGAAGTTCTTGGAAAGGATGTGTTGGGTATAACTGAGTCAGCCCAGGTCTTTGTTACTGGGGTAAAGTGCATTATATACACAACTTAAAGAAGGACAGTTTTGTTTCAGTTTATGGTTTTCACTAATGGTTGGCTGGCTGCAAGGCGTCATGAGTAAAGGGTGTCGTGCAGGTGAGCACCTTATCTCATGGAAACCAGGAGCAGGAAGAAAAGGACAGAGTTAGAGAAAGAGAGAGAGACTGAGACAACAGTGTATCCTTCCGCACCCTTCCCTGCCCCCATGGACTACTTCCGTGAGCATGTATCCATTGAGTCCTGGTGTCCCATCGTGTAGTCATTTTCCCCAAGCCCCATCTCTGATCGTAAGAGCCCTTTAGAGGACATTTTTGATTGTAAACTTGTAATAGTAAGTTTCCTCATTTGTATTCTGAAAATATCTACGTCATTATCATTTAAAAAATAGTTCTGTACATGAATGCAGTTCAGTAGTTAAATTCTGTTACATATCTCACACAGGAATTCAGGCCATTTAATGGCTTCCATTGCTCAAGAGGAGTTAGCTGTTCATCTATTTTTCATTTGTATATAATTCCCCCCCCCCCCCCCATATCTTTGTGTCCTAGGAAATTTGTGCTACCCTTTTATTTAAAAGAAATTTTTGGAGAGGTGGAAATCACACTATGAACTCAATATTTTTATATAGACATTACCATATTCCAATAAGCCAGGAACCCCCAAACATTGCTTATATTTGGGTTGGAAGCCTCTGTGTCCAGCATTGTGGGCAGACAATCTGAGGGCTGATCCTGTGCAGCTAGCTCTGAGCAGAGTGAGAGCAGTTGCTTAGTCTCAGGCTGAGGCTGTCTGAGGGTAAAGAGGCCCATTTAAGTCAAAGAACACTGTTTCTGCAGAAATTATTATTTGTTGCTAAGTATCTTCCAGAGTTTCTGAATGAATGAGCATGATGCTTTCTCTGTGGAAATTAAGGATGAATGCTGGCTAATATTCTTAGTCAACTGCTTCTACTGCTTTGGTTTTCTTGTTATTTTATGATAACCAGATGGGTTTTTTTTTTTGGCATCCATGAATTTTATGAATAAATGAGAAAGGAAGCATCTCTGAAATATATTCTACCTAGAACAGTAGACTCTAATTCCTGCTGAGAGACTTTGCCTTCTTTTGCCTTTGTATATATATTTTATCATAGTTACATTTTAATCTAGTTTATTTTTGGTTTCTGTTACAAAAGAGAAAATGTATATATTCAGCCTTATTCATTAGTGTCTCTTTTGGAAGTATGTAGGAATGACATCTTTACTGAATAGGCTCTCTGGAGATGGGCACTGAGCAGTGCTGAGGGTTCTTAGGACAGGGTTGGTGGGACTTGTGGTGTAAGGTGTTGGCTTTGTGATGCTCTGCAGAGCATGGGAACTCATGTAGATGCTCAGTCCTAGGACTGCCTGTATCACTTGGTCGAGTTGTGCTTGGGTATGACCAATCTGATGGTCCTGAGTTCTGGCTTTGGCTGTGCTTTCAGTGGATTGTAATATTTCCAAATTACTCATCTTTCCAGGACCTCACTGTTGTTATCTTCACAGGTGATAAGATAACGCTTACTTGTGGGAGTAAAAAGTGAGTGTGATGGCAGTATGAGCCCTTTAGTATGGACCATGCCACATCATGAGCACCATGCCAAGCTGTCATATCAGAGTTCTCCTGAGGGAACCAGTAGCTATGTGGAGATGTCTGTAACTAAATGAGAGGGGATTTATCTGGGACACTGGCTCCCATGTTTGCAAAGGCCCATGCAGTCTGACAGTAGCCATGCATAGGCTAGAGACCCTGGGAACTAAAACTCAAGCTCAGTCTAAGCCCTTAGGACTCAAGTATCAGGAAGTCATTGATGAAACTTTCAGTGTAGGGCTGAAGGCTTGAGATCCCAGAGGGTCACTGTAGTCATCTTTGAGCTCAGAGGTCAGAGAATCTAGAGTTCTGATGTAAAGGGCTAGAGAAATAGTGTATTGGCTCTAAGAGAGAGCATGAAAATTGCTTTTTCAGTACCTTTAAAAAAATGATGTAGTCCTTCACTCCCACTCCCCATAGTTGGTGCCTGCCCACATTGAGAGTGGATCTTTGTTGGGTTTGATGGGTACCGAGGATTCAACCCAGGCCTTTGAGATATCCTCAGCACTCTTTCAGTCTCTGAAAGAGACTCCCTTCCTCCCTTCCTTCCTTTTTTTGAGTTAGGGTCTCACTAAGTTGCTAAGTTGTTCAGGCTGTGCCCGAACTTGAGATCTTCCCACCTTGGCTTTCTACAGATTCACAGGCCATTTTCCTTCAGAAACACCTTACACACCCACCTGAGTACAGTGCCTTGCCAGCTGTTGCATGTCCCTTAACTTAGTGAAGTTGACAACCTAAAGTTAGCCATTACAGTGGCCAACCCTTTCCAGTACAGCTGTTTCTATTGTTATGTTTCTTATTCTCCCCACCACAAATAACTTCTCCACTGTCACTTTTCCTCAGTGCCATCATGCTTGTAATACCAATGTACTGAAGAGAGAGAAGTATTATTTCAACATATAAAATCATATGTCTGAATTGCTCTCAGTAATGGTCTTAATAGAAAAATTGATCACTATAAAGGGCAGCTACAAAGCATTTTTTAAAAGCTCACTTTTACTTACAATGATTTGCAAGACTCATCCTCTGTCCTGATACATTCACTAAGCTCTTTAGTTGTCCTACTAGGCTGCCTTCATCTGTTTGTAACTTTTTTTAGTTCTGTCTTTCTATTAATTGTCAGCCCAATCTGCTCTCTGTTCTATTTGTGATAGCCTGTGTTGGCAAAAAACCCTAGCCAAATGCTTGAATGTAATTTCTCCTTCCACCCCATCCCAGCTGGAGAGGTTTCCTTCACAGGCATTCCCAGCAACTTGTTTTCTTGCTTACAACATCCTCCTCCAACAGATCCCTCACCATCCTTCTGCAGCTGTCATGTCCCCTATCCAGCTCTGTTTCTTGTGTGAGCTAAGGGCTCCTCTTCCAGGTGCCAGGTTGTTCTTCCACTTACCTGGAAGCATTCTGTCCTGTTTATATGCTACTCTTCTTTTCTATCTTTAGTTGCAGTAGAAAACCAAACTCTTTAGTCTCTGAAGAAGGTATACAGTGACTCTCTTGTTATTTTGATGAACTCAGTGACCACAGAATTTTGATATTTCTTTTAGAATTTGAGTTCTAAAAGAAAGCCCAAAAGGGAAGCTAATATCTCACATTTATTATTTTTTTTCTGATAC
Source organism: Capromys pilorides (assembly GCA_004027915.1). Taxonomy (NCBI): domain Eukaryota; kingdom Metazoa; phylum Chordata; class Mammalia; order Rodentia; family Capromyidae; genus Capromys; species Capromys pilorides. The sequence continues at coordinate 8,346 of PVKN010024309.1, forward strand.
TGGAGATTAAACTGAGGGTCTTTGCAGTGAACTTTATCTCTTTCCCTTTTTATTTATTTGGAAACAGGGTTTTGTTAGGTGACTAAGTCACCCTGGCTAGGCTTGAACTTACTAGCCTCCTACCTCAGCTCTTCAGAATACTGGGCTTATAGACACGAGCCCTGGTGCCTACCTATATTTGAATTTTCTTGCAAAATGCTCACATTCCAGATCCTTTCAATTCCAATACGTTAAGATTTTTATTTTTCAAAAGCATTTTCACAGTACTTAATGAGCCCTTGAGTTGATTCCCTGCACTGGGCCACTTCTCTGTGTCTAGGATGGTGAGGGGAAGGCATGATCTTATAGAGAAAGTGCCTGAGCTCCAGAAAGGAGGACTTACTCTTAGTGCAGTGAGGGGAAGCCTCATAGAAGATACATCATTTGAGCTAAGACAAAAACTTGTGTAAAGTGAGATGTATAGAGATGGTAGTCGCAAAAGCAAAATCCATGAGGCAGGATAGGGAATGATATGTCTTGAATACTTAGGAAGGGCTGATGCGATTGAAAGCTGGGGTGCAAAACCAGTGAGAGCTGCTTTATCACTAGTACGCCCTTTTCTTAGTGTGGTGTTCTTTGAAATCCACCCAGGACTTCTAAATCCTCCTGTTATAGTTCCTGTTGTAACTGCCCCCACACCAAAGCCTCATGTGGTGAGATGCTGGGATTAGAGGTGTATGATTAGAAAATCAGTCCACTGATCGGTTTGGCATAGTTCTGTATAGGATTAAGCATATGGATGTTATACTGGACCTGGGTTGTGAAGCCTGCATGGGATACAAGGGACAGAAAAGAGTCTTGTCCCCTTTGTTGCTTTCCCAGCTTCTGGATATCATGGAAAGGTCCCTCTCTTGCTGCTTTTATGAGAAAAGTAAGTTGGAATTTGGTAGCAGAAGAGCCTTTATTGCTATGTGGCCTGATTGTGGTTTAGGAGCCTTTGGAAATGTTTTGTGGGAAAACTTTGAAATGGTTCAGAGATGCCAGCTGAAAAAGTAACGTTGAAGTGCCTTAGGCTATATACTGTATAGGAAATACAGCTCAGAAAACCAGAAAGTGATAAAGACCAGGCTTTATCACTTTATCATTTCTGCTGGGAAAGACTGCATTGGCTGTTGGACTTCAGTGTGTGTTATGATTTGGCAGAGTATTGGTCTTCATTTTGTTCATGTCTAGAGACTGCCCGAGTCTGAGATGCAGTATAGTGAGCTCATTAGTCTGGCAGAAGAAATTTCAAAGCATTGTAGTGTTAGCATGGTGGCATGGCTACTATTGAAGTTTTGCGGTGAGATCTGTGTTGAAAATCAATAACAAAGAGACCAGTAGAATGATTTCAAATGTTGGGACTTTGGCCAGAAAGGAAGCTCCTGTAAAGCTGTGGACTGCAAAAGTAGAACAGAGGCAGTCTTCATTACTGAGAAGGAACAGGAGAATAGAAAAGATGGCCTAAGGGTGTCAGAAGAAGCAGCAGGATTCTACCTCTTGTAGCCTTAAAACTGTAGAAGTGTTAGATTTTGCTTTGAGGAGAAGGCTAAGCATACCACATTCCAGTGTTGTGGTAGAGAATTTGTTTCTTAGAATTGGTTAGAGTGCTTAACAATTTAGGCACTTGCCTGCTACAGCCAAGAGAGAGGGAAGCCTAGCTAATTGTCTGTCCAGCTGGTGGCTGACTTGGGCATCGTCCATGCAGTGCTGGTTTTAGGTACATGCAGAATGGCAGAGTGGTGGGTCAGGAAGGCTTCTACCCAGATTTTAGAAGAAGACTTGCGAGGCCAGGCACAGTGCCTCTGAAAGGGCAGTGTGTGAAGCTGTGTGAAGTCAGAAATTCTGTGGAGACCCCAGAATTTTAAAGAAGTCAGGAACGTGGATCATTTTAGGAAAACTGCAAGGAGAGAGCAGATCAGACCCAAGAGAGGTGCGACTGGAACTATAACCACTGTCACAGTGCCTTAGGGGTGGAACCAGTCAAGCCCTCTAGAGCTCACACCTTGCTACAGATCGCTTTGTATGCTGGATGTGGAACTACAGGACAACTGTTTTCTCTGGTTGTATTGGTCAGTGTTTACTTAGAGGAACAGAAAGATATAAAGAACAGATATTAACACAAAATATACAATATATAAGGAGTTATAAGATTGGCTTACAATAGTCAGCCACAGAGTCAGATGAGGAATCGTGCAGAGGGCGTCTGCATGCTGCGGACTGGAGAATTCAGTCCCGAGGTCTGCAGTGCTCCGTGTGAGTCTCTATCCGTAAGTCTCTACATGCCCAAAACTAAACCTTGACCCAAGTCTATCACCATGCACTAAAGTAAAGTCTAAATGGATTAAAGATCTGAATATTAAAAGAGAAACATTAAATCTCCTGGAAGAAGAAGTGGGAGAAAATCTTGAAGACATTGGGTTAGGCAACGATTCCATGCACAAAAATCAAAATGCTCATGTAACACTTAAAAAAGTTAACAACTGGGACCTCATCTGGCTAAGAAATTTTTGTACGTCAAAAGAAATTACCAACAGAGTGAAAAGACAACTCACCAATTTCGAAAATATTTTTGCTAATAAGTATTCAGGCAAAGGTCTTCTATCTAGAATTTATAAAGAGCTAAAAACCATTAGGGTCCCCAGTTCAAAGACCCAATCCAGAAATGGACATCTGAGATGAACACACACTTCTCACAGAAAGAAATTTAACAAGCCTATAAATACATGAAGAAATGTTGCACATCGCTAATCATTCGTGAAATGAAAATTAAAACAATACTTAGATACCATCTCACCCTTGAAAGAATGGCTTTCATAAAGAAATCAAACAACAACAAATGTTGGAGAGGCTGTGGGGAAAAAGGAAACTGGCTACAATTTTGTATATACTTAGGTTTCTAAATGTCTGTGTAAAAATATGTAATTGCTTTTATCACATTTTATAGAGATTTATTAGAATATCAATGATAGATAGAAAATACCAATTCCAGTGCTGGTGGGAATACATAGGTGCAACCATTATGGAAAGAAGTGTGAAGACTCCTTAAAAAACTAGAAGTGGAAATCCCTTTTAACCCCGCAATCCCCCTTCTATGAATTCTCCCAGAAGAACTGAAAGCATCACATCATAGTGATATCTGTGCACCTATGTTTATAGCAGCCCAATTTTTTATAGCCAAATCTTAGAAATAACCAAAATGCCCATCATCCAAAGAATGATTGAAAAAGATGTGGTATTTTTATATAATGGAATATTACTCAGCTATAAAGAATGGTAAACTAGGAGACTTCATATATAAATGGATGTATCTTGAACATATACTCATAAGTGAAATAAAGCAGACCTACATGTGTAAATATCATATAGTCTCCCTAGTGTAAGAACTCTAAAGAAGAAATAAAAATGGAAAGGCATAACACAGCTGAATGGAAATCAAAGACTTATGGATTAAACAATGAAGTGACTGGAAGCAGAGAAGAGTGGAAACATAGCAGGAGCAAAACCATGAACACAGGATGAATTAGATATTGGTCCTAAGAACCTTCAAAAGGTTTTTCACATTGATGATAGCAAAGTGCGACACTAAAACTATGCTTGGAATCCCTGTCATTCTGGTCTTTTAGATGTGTGCTGCTCCTATTGTAATTTCATTTACTGCTATACTCTCTCTCAAGTAAATGATTGGTTTACAAGAAAACAAAAAAGGGTATTAAATGAGAGCAAGAGACTAGGAAAAATGCCATAGAATAGACCGGCTACAATTTTGTATATCCTTAGATTTCTAAATGTCTGTGTAAAAATGTGTAACTGCTTTTATCACAGTCTATAGAGATTTATTAGAATATCAATGATTGATAGAAAATACCAATTCCAAGTTAAGTCTAAGACATTTAATATTCAGAAAGATCATGATATCAAGTTCAAGTACCTATGTTGTAGAGTAATAGTATCACTAAGCTTCTCTCCTGGAGGTTTAAGAACTTAAGTTTGCAGACCAAAAATTAGTGAAAAGAAGAGCTACAAGGATCCCAATGTTTTGGCCCTAGCCCTTCAAGGTCAGTGAGGATTCAGAACATAACTGAACCTGTGCTGTAGCATCTTATAACTCAGTGGTTTCCCATATTTTCTGTTCAAGGAGATTATGGGGCTACAGAGGACAGGGATTGGAGGTATATAGTGTGCCAAAGGAGAGTCACTTAGAGAGAAAACATTCTCTCAGGCTTTCGCAGAGAGCAAACTGGTCAAGCCATAACCGTGATTCGTCCCCATGGCTGACACTGACAACAGTGCTACAAAGCACTGTACATGGTTCCAAAGTAAATCCTGAAGGGATTTCACTGACCTTGGGAGATACAAAAGTTACATGTTTTGCTGTATAGTTGTTGCTTAAACTTGCCCTTAACCACCCAGCAGAAAAGTTTAACCTCAAGGCATAAAATGGAAAGCTAGATTAGAATGCTGGGCTGTAAAAGGTTTAAATCAATAGCTTCTAACATTGCCAGGTTTACCTATAACCTACTGCGATTATGGAACATTGAATTATATATACAACTACTTTCTCTTAATTAAATGAAAAAAATGTTTTGTACCAATTATGATTAGAAAAATTATAATGTCTGTACCCTGTGCTCTGTATAACTAATAGGACAATAACATGCATTGTATCAAATATTGGAAATGTAGTACTAATGTGTTTTGAAACTATTAGATTATTTCTTATTAAAAATAATAAAATAAAAAAATGAAAAATGTTATCACATGATTTTGGTCTTTTGGACTGTTGATATGGCATATTAAATTTATGGATTTATGCATATTGAGCCATCCCTGCATGTCTGGGATGAATTCCACTTAGTGGTGATATATGAACTTCTTGATGATTTCCTGCATTCTATTTTCTAGTATTTCATTGAGGATTATTGTATCTATGTTTGGTAGGGAGATTGCCTATAGTTCTCTTTTTTGATTGGGTCCTTCTCTGGTTTTGGTATTTGAGTAATACTTGTTTGGTAACTTTTAGAGATGGACCAAATGCCTTTTGCATAAAGTAATGTGCATGCATCTCTAGGGATTCAGGGGCAGAGCATTATGATTTGTGTCTAGCTATCCTTCCAATTCCTCACATAGTCATAGAGCTTTTTCAGAGGTGGCTGAATCTAGAGTGTGTGATGCTGGGATTAAGGGTTGATTAGTAAATCAGTGATTTACTAATTAATGATTAGTAAATCAATTCAATGATTGGTTTGTTGGCATAATTCTGCATTAGATTAAAGATATGGGTGTTATGCCCACCATGGGGTGGGTAGCCTGTGAATAATGTGAAAGACAGAAAGAGTTTTGTCCCTTTTTTTGCTTTCAGAGCTTCTGGACACCAGGAAAAATTCCCTTTCTTGTTGTGTTTGATGAATAAAGTAACTAGGACACTTCCATTCCTGTCTTTTATTCCAAGTGTTTATTCCTGAATACTTTATTTCAATTTAGCTCTTGAACATGTTGCAGTTTTTGCTCAGATTCACAGTGTCTTGGTCAGCTCTCCTGAAGGCACCTTGAGGGGAAATTTCATGTGGAGAAATGTCTTTTTTCCCTTCTCCTAGAGCCCTGCTGTTCTTACCTGTTATATGCTTCAGCATGTTTTAAAATTACTTTGTCCATGTTTTCTAGGTGTTCCCTATAGCTCAGTTGGTTTGTTGTTGACAGGAGTAAAGTCCAAACTTTGACCAGCTTGTGGCACATTAAAAGGGCCGTTGTTTCTTCTTCATATTTGAACAGACTCTATTTGACACCTCCATGTTCTTTGTCAGTACAGAAATGAAGTTACCTTTTATATCTAATTAGTCTTTTGTTTGGTCTTTTTGAGACAGGGTCTTGCTGTGCACTTCAACTTGGCCTTGAATTCACTTTATAGCCCCAACTTGCCTCAAACTTACAGTGCTCCTCCTACTTCAGCCTCTCAAGAGCTGGGAGTATAGGCATGCACCACCAAGCTTGGCAATCAGTCTGTACATACCCCCTCCATAGACATTACTAAGAGAAACAGATCATTTGTCATTTCTCTTACAGATGTTTAATATTAGATTCCTCTATGCTGCTTTTAGTCTAAGGTATAATGAGTCTTTCA
>PVKN010024310.1:0-14483 GCA_004027915.1 Capromys pilorides
TTAATTTCCACTCCCCCAACAAGTATCCAAGAGGCCTATTCCTCTGCTCTCTTCATACAAGTTATGGCTCACAAATATATATCCTTTAATATACAGTAAGCTTTTATCAAACAATACAAAGAAGAGAGATGTCCCAATAGAAGGATGGGTGGAGCCCTGAGCAGGCAATGGAAGGCAAACAATGCAAGTGCCAAGTGGTAGTCTATAAACATTTGGAGCAGGAAATGTTAACTGAGAGAAAAAGAACAAAATAAAAATTAACTAGATCATCATGAAACAAATGAAACATAAAAGCAGCAAGATACCATTCTACTCACTGATAAATCAGAAAAGAACTTTAATAACTGGTGCTGGCCTATGTCTAAGAAGGTGGATCTGCTTAAACCTGTTGATGGGTGAATAAATCCTCCAGAGGGCAAGTCCTTTATATATACTTTTGAAGAAAGATACACTCACGTTTGTTCACTCCATCTTCTGGAATTAAACATCAGTAATCAGTGTGCAAAGGCATGTATGTAAAGGTGTTCACCACAGCATTGTTAATTACAATAAAACAGTAACAAATGACCTGTCCCATAGGAGGGGCTACTTCCATCAGTGATGATGCACTTCTGTGATGAAATCCCTGGAAGCCCAAAACTTTTAAGAGAGTATTTACTTACGAAACTATTTGAGATATATGAGTAATACATTCCAATTTAATTTAAAAGACAACCATATGCTGTATGTATGGGGATGCGAAAGATCACATACCACACTGTTTACCACAATTGTTTATACAGAAGACCAAGGTTACCAATGATTTTTGTCTTTTGTTCTTATTTCTGTTTCTCCTGTTTTTCATGTTAAACTCCTGCTCAGTGTTGTGGTTAGGAGAGAGAATAAAAATGTGTGAAACTACTGCTTATGCCTTTGTCCTGTCTGTCTCCTCTGCCCTTTTCTGCATCTCCTTCATCATGGCCCACCTGGCCTTGCAGATCTGCCTGAGCCCATTTTGTCTATGGGCAACCCTGCCTGACAGGAGGACTCACCTGCGCTCCCCTTGGGAGCCCCCAGCACTCCTCTCCCAGAGTAGCATTTTAGCCCTTTGTTGTCACTTTGTCCTGGGTCCCCTGTCTGCTCTTCCTCACCTCCAGCTTCATCTGTCCTCACCACCAACTCTATGTTCCTCTTGTAGTCCTGGCAGCTTCAGCCATCCGGCATCTGGTGTGTACAGTCACAGTAGTCCCGTCCTCTGTCAGGTTTTCCCATCTTTTGGGGTCTGCCCTCCTCTGTTGCTGCCCTCATCCTCCAGTTCACCTGCTTTGAACTTACCTTGATCACAGCTGCTTCCAGTAGAGGTTTCCAGAGGGCTCTTCCTCCTCCATTGGCCACCTCAATCCTAGGCAAGGTCTGGAACCTGCTCCCAGGGGGCCACTTGCAGCTTTTGATTTGAATCTGAGCTGTGTCTGCATGTGATGGGTCTCAGATCTGAACTCAGCTGCACCACCTTCCATAATTATGCCCAAAAAATATAAGAGGTTTTGGTACACAGGAATATATTAAGTTACAGATAGAAAGTATGATAGTTAAGATTATGTAGCATAAAAAAGCGCATGTACTAAAGTATAATATGGCACCCAGGAAAATCTTCTCCATAATTGGCTAGTAAACGCTGAATCTAAACTTTGTCTGGGCAATTACTTAGGAAAATGATTCTATGGAAAACCAGACATGTCCTGGAGGCAACCATTCAGGAAACATTTCTATAATATTCCTGCTCAATATTAAAGGTAAATTGTTGAGTCTTGGTTTCTTTTTCCTTGTTTCCTCTTTGAAGAGTGACTATTTCAGTGACAAGAATATATTTTATTTCAACATAAGAATGCATGGTTAACGCAGGGCTGTCCTTCACTGTTTTCGTTTACTTTTTTCTTCTTGTAAACCGCCCTCCCTCTTCATTCCTCACACCCCTTACTTGGCCAGCCATCACCTTCTTTGCAGCACTGTCACAACACTCTTAGGCATTTGCTTTTCACGTAAAACTGCTGTGATGGTAGTAAGACATTAGCATAAAAGGTAACCATTTCCCAGCCTCTCTTGGCTGAGCCTTTTCTGCATTTCCTTGAGGTTTTATGAGTCAGCCCTACATCAGCAGATGACTTCTTCCCATCAGCGGACCCAGGGGCTCAGGGCTGTTGATGTACGTGAGAAGTCAAGCACGAATGAGCTGAACCAGAGCTACCGACATTCCCCCTTGGTACATGCTGTCTCCAGAAGACATACCCCAAACTGCATTGCTGTATGGAACTTTGAAAGATGCTTTTTGTGTCATTTATGATTGGATAAAGATAAACTTCTCTTAGAAAATTAGATGTACTGCAGTTGTGCACATATGATGGTCCCTCTCCACCTGGGGCCTGAGGGTTAGGGGCCTCATGGGTGCTACTTCAGTATGAACATCCCTTTGACAGCCCGTCCGTCTGCCTGGCCATACTCCCGTCATCCATACTGTCTCCCCTGTCTGGTCCTTCTGAGCAGGAGTCCAGGCTGGTTCATCTCCATGTCCTGCAGTGTCACAGAGGCTCAATGCTGCCTGCATGGCCATGAAAATGCTCCCCCCACCCCCAGCACCACTATGTATTCTGAAGGCAGGTGCTAAAAATAGGAGCCCCATCGAGACTGGGTCCACAGGGAATTCTCGGCCTCTTGACCTCAGATCGCACCAAACCGTGCTCTCTCAGTGTCCTAGACCCCCGGAAATCCCTGAGCAGTGGTGGGTGGAATGGGTGGCCCAGCATTTAACAGCTCAACTGGTGTGTGCATGTATGTGTACATATGTGTATTTAACTCTACAGGTCAGTTTTTGGGTTGTACGAGAAATTCTAACAGCACAGACTTTAAAAATAAGGGCAGAAATCCTGAGCCATTTTGTGAAAATAGCCAAGGTAAGCTGTTTTATTATTTTTCCTTGCTTTCTTCCCTTCCCTTTCGTTTCTTTTTTGTCTCAAAAAATGTGTGTCTTTGGTACTTTGGGAGGTACTGTGGTCTGGGTCTGCTGTTCAGGATTGAGGTGGGGTAGGGGCTGTGGCCTGGCTACCTGCAGCCTCCTCCCTGCGTGCGCACTCCCAGCACATGTGGCGTGCCCCTCCAGCCCTCAGTTCTGATGGCCTGCTTAACGCCGGCACTTGTGATCTCAGCACAGCCTGCATGACTGTGTCCGCGTCAGCAGCGTCCTCCCTGCCCCATCCTGAGCGAAGGCCACATGACCCGGTGCCTTTCCCCGTGACCCCCGGGCAGGCCTTAGAGTCTGTCCCTGCTGCTCATTGGGCCCATCTTTTCCTTCATCTACCCTTATTTCTGGCAGCTCAGGCTGTGCCAGCCCTGGGATCACAGGATCACACATGTGAGGCAGCTCCTCCCCATGCCCGGCTGCCACCACCTGGGCCTGCCAGGCTAGCTGCAGCAGTGTTGCTCTGCCTGGTTCCCTGCTTGCTTCACGTGTGCATGTATTGGTTTCTAACCCAGGGTCTTGGAAAGCAACCCTGGCTGGGGCCTTTCAGAACCCAAAGGTGGAACAGCTACTCTACTAATGTGACTGCATTTGATACCACAGAATTTTGGCCCCGTGGTAGAGGGCAAAGAATAGGCCTAGAGAGAAGCATCCATACTCAGGCCCACAGCTACCAACCAGTACACGGTGGGAGTTAAAGCCATGCCTCTGCCTTCTGGGAAGCAGCTCTGCTGCCCTCCTAGCGGGTTAAGTGCATCCATCTCTAAACACAGTAGGGGCAGTGGTTATGATGGCGTCCCTCATGTTCTCATGAAATGTTTAGAACTGGTGCTGGGCTAAATGACACTTATACTGTGGTTCAGTCCTATTCTGGGCCAACAGAGAAGGTAGGGTGCAGTTCTGGTGCTCCTGGGGCTTGCAGTTTGGAAGTGAGTTTATGTGCCCACTCCCCAGAATCCAAATGGTCCCACCTTCATCCCTGCCCTTTTCTACTATAAAATGTCATGCTGGTCCTGTATTCTGGGAGTATCTTGTCTTCTCTAGCCTTAGTTTTCCAGTCTATAAAATGGAAGAGAGCTGGCATGGTAGTACTCACCTGCAATCCTAGCACTCTCAGGAGATGGATGCAAGGGGCTTATGAGTTCAAGCCCAGCCTGGGAAACTTAATGAACTGGAAGAAAATCAAAATGGGTGCGAATGTAGCTCAGCGCAAAGGCCTGGGTTCAATCCTTTGTACAAATGTGCATACATACATACATGGAAAGTGTGGGTTAGATAATCTTCCTGAGGCCTTTTGGCTCTGAAAAGAAATTCTATGACAGGCACAGCAACTCAGCTACTGGAATAAAATTCAGCTTACTCTGAGGATCTATTCTTATACACAGGAAACAATTAGAGATTGTTACAAGATGTATGAAATGAAGCATTAACTTATGTGGTCAGGGTGAAATTTCTGAGCAGGATCAGAGCGGGTTGGACCCAGCATTACTGGCTTGTCATTTGTTTGTTCATCTTAACTACTGTGTGCTGGGGGCAGTACTAGGCACTGGGGACATGGTGGTAGATAAAACTTTGTCCCTACTCTTGGGACACAGGGTATAGGGTGAAAAAGAGGCATGTGAAAAGCTAGTACAATCCCAAGTGCAAAGGATGCTCACAGACTGGAAACCCAAATGAGTCCCTGGCCTTTGTGAATTTAGAACATTGTCATGAAAAATATATTAGAGGAATTGACCTCTGAGCAAGGCTGTGTCTGAGGCAAGGGTAGGGGAGAAGCCTGAGGCTGGTGTCCCACTGAGCACTCGCCCTGGCCCAGGTGCTGGTAGGCTGTACTGTCTCATCAAGTGTTGCTGCCATGGTTACCTTGCACATTTTTACTGTATGAATGCCTAGGCTCAAACAGCCCAGGTAACCTGCCGAAGGAAGTGTGAGTAGTGAATACTGAGTTTGGGCCAGGGCTTTGGCTTCCATTGAGCCTGATGGACAACCCAAGCTTTGCTGCCTCCCAAGAAGGAGAAATAAGACCCGGTCCTGTTAGCAAGTTTTCCTCCGCATCAAACCAAGAACAGAACAGTTGCATTTTTCTGCACTTACTTTCTTCTGTGTCTCATTCTGTTGCCATCCTGGTAAGGAGCTTGTCTGAGACTGAATTGTCTCCAAATGTTCCTACTAATTTAGAGTCTGGTTCAAAGGAGCATGGTCCAATGGGAAGCTGGAGCTTTGCCTTGCCAGCTGAGAGAGATTACACAGATTGATAACATCTTCCCTGCCTGCTCCGTGTCAGGGTGTTGGGATAATCACAGTAGAATCTTCTGGTGCTGTTGTCAGAGCCAGGGTCTTAGCTTACAGAAGCCTGTTGAGACAAGGTTCAGATTCATCTTAAAAAAGAATGTAAAGGGATTGTCAAGTCTTATCCCCAGCCACGTTTCTGTCCAGCAACCAAATGAGTCAGTTTATGAAATTAGGCAAGTCTTTTAGATGCAAGTTCATCTTTTGACAGTTTGAGAGAAAAAGAGCATATGGTTCCTATGAACCGCCCAGAACTATATTTTCTTCATAAGATATTTTTAAGTGTAATTGAATTTTATAAATATGACAACATTTGGTAACACTTGAGAGTGTTTTTGTTCTGTTGTTTATAGCAGCAGAATAATGTATTCCATATCTCTTCTTTTCCAGAAACTTCTAGAACTCAACAACCTTCATTCTCTCATGTCTGTGGTGTCAGCGTTACAAAGTGCTCCCATCTTCAGGCTGACAAAGACCTGGGCTGTAAGTTAATCCCTTGAAGTCCATTCCTTTGATTTCATTGCTAAGGGTCTGCTCTGCTTAAGCCCTCGGCTTTCTCTGACTGTTCACACTGCTAAGGATGGCGTTGCCCTGACGTAATGAAATGTTCCCTGGGCATCTTTGTGGCTTTAGTGACTCCAGCCCCATTTCAGTTCAAGGGCTCAGAGCGGGCACTGACATGGCTGGGGCTGAAAGCCCCTGGAGAAGGTCTTCCTGAACTCCACAATGTCATCTGTGATGGCCAGGTCAGCAAATGACTTCTGCCCTTGCTTGACAGGTTCTCATCTCTGGCAGCTGTCAAACTGCCCTTGGGAAGCTCTCTGGGCTGATGGTTTGCAGCTGCCATAGGTCACTGGCTACGTAGCTCTGTTTCTCTGGAGAAATCTGTGACACTCATGTAGGAAAATGCTATTTTTTTTTTCTTTATTTTTTCCCTGAAGCCATGGATAATTTCAGCTCAGAGGTGGAGTCTGATAGTTATATAATTGAGTCTGAAGGAAAGTTTTTCTGCCGTAAAAGTACTTTAAAAATATCTCAGACCTCTTCATTCTCCTTAGCTTGGCACAGTGCCTGACATGGGGGAAGTAATTGCTATTTCCATAGCTCATTAGCATTCACCTCCTGGCCTGCCCTGCCAGGTCTTTCACAGCCACACAGCCCAGGCCTTTCAAGACCTGTTTATGTCCCAGAGAGCTGATGGAAATTGTATGGAATCGTCAGATGTGCCTCTACGACTCATTTCCGACCTTCCATCTGCCAGTCTGTTGAGCTGGGCTGTTTCCTGCTTGGCTGGTTTAGGGTCCTTTAAAATACTTAAGGATTATGGTGGTGATCAGAAACGAGCCTTGTTCCTCTACACTGCAACTTTCAGTAGATCTAGCCTGAGCAGAGTGGGGGAAGAGGCATTCGCCTGGACTCCAAAAACTAGGTTTGCATATAGGCATCATTCACAGTGGGACTTCTGTGGGACTCATTTTTCATCTCTACTGGGGAGGCTGTCTTAGATTCGTAGCTTTTTGGTCAGTGCTTTTTGGAGCCCTAGAGGTTCTAGGGGCCACCAGAGGCCGAGGGAGAGGAAGAATGGTACCATGCAGGCAGCCCACAAGCTATTTTCCCCCAGAGAAACCCTGTTTGTGTCCATGTTATGTGTGGGGTTCTGGGTAAATTGTAACAGAACGATGGCTTGGGAGACAGAAAGCAAGGTTGGAAGCTTCTGGTTTCTGCAGTTGCTGCCAGCCCCGTGATTCCATGTTCATCTGAGCAGTACAGCTTTTTTTGAAAGTTGCTTAGAGATTCTTTTTCAAATGAATTTTCCGTTATTTAGTTGCTGCTATTGTTCCTTGGACAGCTGGGAGCTGTGTGAGGAGCTGGAGGACTAAATTTGGAATCTTCTCATTTGCACAGAGCTCACGATGAGCAGTGCTATAACTCCTAGGAACCCCAGCAGCTACATAGTCCACGAGGGATAGGGTGGAAGGAGTGAATCAGCACAAGCAGCTAGGGCTGCTAAGGCCCTGCATAGAGAGATGAGCACTACTCAGGGACGGGCAGGGCCCAGGGATGGAGCTGTGGGTGGTATTTTCCAAAGGGTGCTGCTATTGCTGTGGGACAGCGCCAGCTCACAGCAATACCACTAGGACTGTTTGGCTTGACAAGCAGTGCCCAGGGTGGCCAAGTCTTTAATGATATTGATGGAACTTGACTACAATGAAAACAAACCTCCCATAGCGCTTCAGGGAGCTGGCATGGAATACCCACCCAGGGTCTGTTGGAAGCCATAGGCCCTTCCGCAGCTCCCTCCAGGCCATTTGGGTCAGTCACTCTCCCCTTTGGATTTGCAAGACTAAAAGTACTTGGCATTCTGCCCTAAATGCTTCACATATATTATTAACTCATTCAGCTCCTGCAGCTCCTCGCAGAGGCAAATCCCTGTGTTATTCTCACTCACAGCTGAGGGAAGAGGCACAGGGAGGACAAGTGATTTCTGCAGGCCCTCATCTAAGGGGCGTAGCTGGGATCTACCCAGGCAGCCTGGCTGCAGAGTTCTTGCCCTTAACCTCCATACCACAGGAACAAGAAGAACAATTCCAGCCTGCCATCTGCCACTCAAAATCCAAAGCAGAGGGGCAAGTTAGAGGAGTGCCTCGGGGAGCCCAAGAACTGCAGCCAGGCTTCTCCTTGGCATCTGAGTCCAAGCCATGGCTTCTCTTGCTGCCCATTCTCTGCCATCTGTGCCAGCTAGCATCAGCTGCCATCTCTGCCACCTTAGGGACATTTAGCTGGGGGAGGCAGGGAGATGCCAAGGAGCTGAGGTTACATATCATCAAAGATTAGGGTGTTTAGGACAACAACACATCTTAGTTTTTTTGGTTTTTTGTTTATTTTTTGAGACAGTGGCTTGCTATGTAGTTCTGGATTGCCTTGAGCTCACACTGTGTAGCCCAAACTGGCCTCAAATTCATGGCGATCCTCCTGCCTCAGCCTCTGCAGCCCTGGGACTACAGGCATGTGCTACCACATCTCGCTCCAGTTCTTTTTTTCTGAGAAATCTCTGCATTGTTTCATAAGGGTGGAAGCTGCGCTGTTGCCCTGATTAAGAAGGCCATTCACCAGAGTGGAAAGTGGAAAGGTGCAGCATTCTAGGAAATAAAATGGCAGGGAGGAAGGAATGTGCCATGCCATTAATATGTGTGAGAGGTTGGTTTTTGGTGACCCCACCTCTTGGTCTTGCTTTAGTTCAGATGCCCCCACCATCCACCTGTGTTGTTGATCCCAAGGCAGCACTTCCCACCAAGCCTTTGCAAAATGAGGGGATCAAATTCCTCTTCTTCCTCATCCAGACTTCCTGGCTCCAGTGGAAGGGACCAGCTGTGCTCGGGTACACTGGCAGGTAAACCGTCATCTGTTTTGTGGGCTGTTTACAGCCTACCACCCCTTTGACTACATTCCTTCATAATACCTAATTTTTATTTGTATCCTTTTATTTATCCAACCAGCATAGATTTATTGAAGTGTATATTGTTTACTTTGAATTGCAACTTTCTAATTTCTAGTAATGAGATTAGCCATAGAATCATGTCCCTGAAAAAGCTGTTTTTTTCTTCCCTTCTCCAACTTGTCCCTTGAGCTGAGACTTGTGAGAATTTATGGGCTCACAGAGCAAGGAGGAGCAGGAGGCACTCAAGGGATTAGCCATACCAGCTCTAATTACAGTCTGTATTGGCAAAGGAGGAAATAGGATTTCCAAGAGATAGAGTCACCTCTTGGTCCAAGATTCCAAGCTGGTAACTGCTAACACCACAATCCTGTTGGACCCCCAGAGTGCTGGGCCATTGTGTGGATGGCTTATAATGGCTCCCACCTGTGACAGTAGAGGCGAGGTATAAGTGGGGACAAATAGGCACATACCCATGTGGGAAATAGGGCCAGAGAGCAGACCTTGGCTAGCTGCCTGGATCCTATCCATGGGAACTACACTGAATCCCTGAATATTTAGGAAACCTGGAAAGAAGAGGATTACAACTATGGGAGTCACTGCCACTTAGCTGCACCATGGATGAGCTCTAGTGAGGGACATTGGTTATTGGCTAGGACAAGGCAGACAGTTGGCCTATTCATGGCTGGCCTCAGCATGCCAGCCACTGGGTTGGCTGGGCAAGACACAGATGGACATTGAGCATAGATCTGTACACAGTAGGTCCTTAATAAATCCTAGCTGGACAAAAACAGAGTCATGGCTGGCCTAGAAAAATCCAGCCAGGAAATGATTTATCTTAGCACTGGGGCCACTTTGGAATATTGGCTGCCTCAAAGAAGATCAAGAAGTTGTATTGGCAAGTTCTGATTTCCTGACTATACATTACCTTATTGGTCTTTATTCATTCTTCAAATGATGTATGTTATCAGTTGCCTCTTCCATGCCAAGCCTGGAGTCTGAGGCTAAGACCATACTCATGGGCTTCCATGTTGTAGGGGGAGGTAGGCCTTGCTCAGGGAGAATGACACACATCTCATCTGGCTGGCAAAGGAAGCAATCAATAGGTGGTAGGTGGATGGTGAGGCAACAATCCAGCATTAGTGAGATAGCAGTTGGGCGATGCAGATTACAGCAGCAGGGTGTGATGGAGAAGCAGCAGGAGTGGGCATGACTCTGGCCTAGGGGAGGCCTCACTGAGATGAGGTCTTTTACCTCAAGACGTGAGTGACAAGAGGCAGCATGCTAAGACAAGGTGCTAAGTAGCCCAGGCAGAGAGGGGCTACATGGAGTGCACGGCCATGCAGCTATACAGGGGCCCACAGCAGAAATGAGATTGCTGTAGTCAAGGCACCTGCAAGTCAGGGTGGCTGGGCCTCAGTGGGCTAGGAGACTCGAGTGTAGGGCTCGTAGCCTGGAGGAGTCAGAGTATCCAAAATGCACTGCCTGGTCAAACAGGAGAGAGACATGAGCTTATTCACAGAGCCTAGCTGGTTTCTGTGCTTTCAACACTGTTGCTACTTTGTGGGAAAAAATTGGGAGAGGGTGGGGACCAAGAGTGAAAACTAAGAATAATTGGGGGAGGTGGAGAACTGAATCCAGGAACAAAGTGGTCATGGCTAGGGTAGGGGGTACATGTGGCCACAGACAAAAGAAGACTGATGTGGAATATGTTGTGAAATGAATTGCTGGGTGCCACAGGAGGTACCATAGATGGAACACTGAGGAGCAGAAAGAAGTGAAAGGGGATTCCTAGGTTGGGGTGGGAGCAGCTGCCGATACCTCTTCTCTGACGTGGTCTCCCAAGGGGAGGTTCTTATTCCTGAGCAACCTGGGACCAAGGGAATTCCTATGCGTGGATGAGTTATCCATTATGATTGTCTTACTTTTTACTTGTTGCTGGGACAAATACTGACACTCAAAATGAAAGAAGGAAAGGTTTATTTAGCTCACAGTTGCTGGAGGTTTCAGTCCATATTCGGCTGGCCCAAGGCTGAGTGGAACAGGGCAGAGAGCATCCAGTTCATAGTGGCAGAACAGCAACAAAATGGTGACAGAGGCAACCAACCAACCAGGGCACAGAGAGCAACAGCCAGCATCTGTCTCTGTTTCTCTTTATATTACATTCAGGCTCTCTGCTTCAACCTATCTGCCTTAGGCCACACCCATAATCCCAGAAGGACTCAGACCCATAGTCCCATCAGAACTAAAACACATAATCCCAGTGAATCATGACTCAAGTTTCAAACTCTAGAAGTCCCTGCCCCATGATTGCATGAGACTTTGGGGGGTCAACTAGACATAAACTATAACAGTGATAATCACAGTCACGGGCTTTGCATGCTGCACATATGCCACGTGCATGCCCGCATGTATGCGTCACACATGCACACGCACACACGTGCTGTGCTTGCTCTGTGCACGTGCCCATAGTGAGTCAGTCTTTCCTACGGAATTGGTCAGTAGAGTTTGACTCATGTCAGCAGGAAAGTGAAAATTGAAGTTCTTGGCATGGAGGCGAGGTCTGCTGGGTGGTGGCCTAGACGGGGATCGCCCCAGGAGCAAGGCTCTCACTTCCAGGCATCACTGCACATTGCTGTTCAGAGGATGGCTCTTTCCACCAACAGACTTGAGGCCACTTGGCAGATTTCCTAGGCATGCAGAGTGTGGCATTCTTGCAGTTTTGCTTTGGGACTCTTTTGTCCAGAAAGTGCCTGTGCTCCTCAGATATGATGTAGCCTCTTAGTGACTCCTCTCCGACATGGGTGAGAAGATGCCCAGGCTTCTTCTGTTTTCAGGCTTCTTTGAGCATTGGCCAGGAAAGGCATGAGCCTGGTATGAGGACAAGGGGGTGAAAGACAGAGGAAGCCAACACTGGCAGCCTCTCGTCACTCCGTCCTGTCACGCATCTGCTTCCCAGACGTTCCTCATCATCTGTTCACCTCTCACTCACTTTGCTTCAACACTAGAACATTAGACACTGTTCATCCACCTATTCTTTAGAAATCCCTCTCCTCTTGGCCTCATCCTGCTGTTCTGACAGTGCCTCCTGCTAGCTCTTGTGCCCTTGGCTATGGAGATCCTGCAAGGCCCAACTCTCAGTCCTTACCTGCTCTGCTCCATTTCTCTTCCAGTGGTGAACTCATCAGTTTAGGGAGCTTCAGCTGTCCCCTCTGTACGCTCTGCTGGCTCATTCTGTGCTGTAGCCCTGACCTAAGCCCTAGACCCAGGCTGCAGGGCAAGGTCCACTGAGCCCTTGGCTTGCATGTTTTTTGACAGCTCACACCTGGACTGCCTGAAATCAAGCTTTGGTTTCCAAGTCGAGCTTTGGGCTTTCATGGTAGGCAGAGCTCATGAAGAATGAAGCCTTTCTTCTCTATCTCCTCCTCTTGCACGGGGATGCAATACGAAATGACATGCAACCAAGTTAAAAAAGCAAAAACAAAAACCAACAACCAAAGCTACCAAAAAGCCAGGAAGGAGAAATGACCATGTGCTAAAAATAAAGGGGACTCAAGGTCAGAGCATGAATACAGCAAGAGGAACACTGTGTATGGGCCTTCTCAGGGTATGGGAGGCCCTCATTTCAGAGCCACATACATGGGACTGAATTAAGGCAGAGGACCAGCCATTAAATGTCATACACCACCCCCCCCCCAAATCAGTGTAGCTAGAGAGAGTCACCTATGAGAGATTGTCGTCCCAGCCTGTGCCTCCTGATCTGCCTCGGCTACGTGGAAGAGATGAGGATGAGGACATGGAGATAACAGCACAGGGCTCCTAACTCACACACCATGCCCAGGGCTGAGCCACCCTCTCACGAGGGTCAGATGAGGAGCTGTGTGAAAAAATTGCTCAGAGCTCTGTGTAGCATGTGGTAAGGACTAGGACAGTGTTAGCTGCTGTTACTGTCACTATTATCAGGCTCTTTTTTTTTTTTTTTTTTGACTATTGTTAAATGGATTGGCAGAGACTACCATCCCTATAAGAAAAGTCCTTTGGACTGGGGAGATAGCTTAGCAGTCTAAGTGCCTGCCTGGCAAGTGCAAGCACCCGGATTCGATCCTCAGTACCACATACTGTGCCAGCCCCAGAACCCCAGGTAGGCTGTGCCAGCCACTGAAACTGGGTGTAGTGGCACACCACTGTAATCCCAGCTGGGGAGGCTGAGACAGGAGGATCACTACTGTCTGAGCTGCGTAGCAAGACCCTGTAACAAATAAATAAATAAATAAATAAATTTTTAAGAAGAAAGCGCCTTCTATATACGATCTTAACTGTCATCATCTTCAGCAGATTTCTTTGCTTCTGGCCTTACTCTGCAGTCCACCTTGAGAGCACTCCTGGAGTGATCACCCCAAAACATAGCTCTGGCATTTACGCGCCCCAGTTTAGTGTTTTCCCACCTCCCTCCCACCCACACTCATGCCCCTACCATGTTAGGCCAAAGGCCTTCTGCCCACTGCGCTTCCAAAGCAGTGTACTCCAGTGTAACCATTTTGATACCACTCTTTCTTATTACTCTTCCACTTGAGATTTATTTTACCATCTCTAGTTTTATGTAATCATATTTTATCAGCCAATTTTTAATCATCATTTGGATTTGTAATCTCTATTTCAATGATGCCTTTAAGAAAAGGGACATAATGAGTTTGAATGAAAGACATTGATAGATACTAATAGGTAATTTCAAGGGACATTTCCATCTGGCAGTGTGGTGCTTGTTGAAAGCCCACAGGCACAGTGTTTTACCCAACACTAAGAACATTAGGCATTTTGGCAATAGCAGCAAACAAAAACGAAGTTTCATAGCTACTTCATACCTACTTCCTGACCCTAAAACACAAGCCATAAACCTTTCAGCTATGAACAGTGGAACATCTGCTGCCACCTGCAACGTAGTAATTCAGAGCCCCAAGTCATGTGTGCAGGAGACGCAAGAGTTGGCCAGAGGAATTTCCTGTTAAAACATGGCCACAATCAACTCATTCTTTCCCTTTTGATTAGTATTCGCTGCTTAGGCTTCTTGGCTTTTGACTGGCACCTTGTTTGCAAGTTGAGCTGAAGTATCTGGAAGAATAGAAAAAGCCGTTAAATGGGGGTCACATGACCACCAGCATATGGCAGCATATGGCCAAGTCAACTTTGCCAGAAGGCCAGCTGCTGTCTCTCCCCTACCTTTCCAGTCTTAGCCAAAGAAACACTTGCTACATTGTAGCCAAACTACTGTTCCTTGAACATATCTGCCTGCTCCCACCTCCCAGCCCTTTCTTAAGCCTTCAGTGACACCTCATCAGGCCCATCCATGCTTGTCAAAATCCCTCAAAACCATCTCTAGGCCTCCTTTCTGAAAGGCCTCCTTCTCATAATAGGTTTTTCTCACCTGCTTTTAAGTTAGGCCTTTTCATTGCCCAGCCATGTTAAACAAATGAAATACACATTTGGCTGTAGTCCCAAACACCCCCACAGCAGCCTGGACCCCAGAGAAGCCCTCAATAAATGCTTATTAGACTAGGACCAACCTCGACCTCTCAGCTCTACTTTTTATTTTTAGGTAAGATTTTTTTTTCAGTATCAGGGATTGAACTCAGGGCCTTGTGCTTGTCAGACAGGCAGCTATGCTGCCAAGCTATATCTCTGGCTCTCAACTCTACTGTTGGATCTTTGTAAGAATATCTCTTGGGATTGCCATAGGTAGAAAGTTTCTTTTTTTTTTTTTTTTTTTAA
>PVKN010024311.1:0-14483 GCA_004027915.1 Capromys pilorides
TTTTTAAATTTTATTTATTTATTTGTTTGCTTGTTGTGTTTGTTTGTTTCTTTATTTATTCATTTTGTGGCTGGCTCAGCCTGCCCTGGTGGTGGCGCTGGCGCAGCATGTGGTGCCGGGGATCGAACCGCAGTCCCCGCAGTTGCCTGAGCCCTCCCAAGCAGGCGCTTTAGACCACTGAACCATCTCGCCGGCCCCTCCCAAGGATTGGTTTTTAACCATTATCGATTTAAAGGATTGCTTTTATACTATTCGTCTTCAGCCTCAAGATAGACTTACTTTCTGGGATCTTTTGACAGAGAGATCATACTTTAGAATGGCTACTTTTGCCTAATAAAGAGCAAAAAAAAATTGTCCACCTATCTAGATAAAATTTGTAGAACCATTACTAAATGTAGATTAAGACTTTGCCATCTTATTGGCACAGATCCCCAACAAATTATAGTGCCACTTACTCAATAAGAAATTTTACATCAATACAAACTTTCAAATGAATGGCAACTTGCTTTACAAGACTTTTTGGGTGACATTCACAATAAGTTCCCCCAAAATAAACGTCTTTAATTTCTTAAAAGAACCTAGTGGATATTACCTTCTGTTGTTAAAACTAAACCTTTTCCTAAAGCAGATACCTTTTTGTACTGATGCCAATAAATTTGGCATGGCAGGTTATATGGGTCCTAAAACTAGAATTGAGAAAACTTCTTTTCGCTCTGTTCAAAAGGCAGAGTTAGCTGCCATCATTATCGTACTTCAAAATTGCTCTGATCCATTTAATCTTGTAACTGATTCCCCGTACACTGAACATACAGTAAAAGAAATAGAAACTGCTACCTTAATTGCAGATGATTCAAATTAACACAATTATTTTCTATGATGCAGCTTCTTATAAAAATAGAAATCAGCCTCTTTTTATTACACATATGAGAGCTCATACTGCATTGCCTGGTCCTATGTCAGCAGAAAATGAACAGATAGATCGGTTACTTATTGGTAATGTTCAAGCTGCCATGGATTTCCATGCCTCCACTCATACTAATAAACAAGGGCTTATCCGTAAATTTAATATCACACACAAGGACGCACAACATGTCTTCAGCTCTTGCTCACAATGCAGTGCTCTACAAGGCCATCACTTTCCTCAAGGAGTAAATCCAAGAGGAAACACAGCCAGCCAGCTGTGGCAGATGGATGTCATTCACGTTCCTTCTTTTGGAAAGTTACAGTATGTTCATATGTCCATAGACACATTTTCAGGTATTCCCTTGCCAGTGAAAAAAGCCAATATGTTATACAACATTAGAAGCATTTAATGTAATGGGGGTTCCACAACAGATTAAAACTGATAATGCACCTGCGTATCTTAGTAAAGTTTTAAACAACTTTTTTGAACATTGGAACATTACTCATATTAAGGTATTCCCTATAACCCCCAAGGTCAAGCAATTATACAGCAAGCTAATAAAAGTTTAAAAGAAATGCTTATTAAACAAAAAGGAGGGAATAGTATGGGAATACATATGAATACACCTAGGTTAACAGTACAAAAAGCTTTATTTACATTAAATTTTTTAAATCAGCTGCCAGATGGATCTCCTGCTGCAGACCATCACTGGACAAAGGAAGTGAGTGTTCCTTTGCAACAGCCTGTTTTCTTTCTAAATGATATTGATCAGTGGGTTCCAGGAGATTCCAGAGATGGGAAAGAGGTTTTGCTTGTGTTATTACTAATACAGGAGAAGTAGTTTGGGTACCAGCTCAACAAATAAAACACAGAAAATGAGTATGCATAAATATTCTGATACATATACTCCAATTGATGAAATGAAAAGACTCACTTTAAATAGGACATCAAAAAAAAAAAAAAATAAATAAATAAATAAATAAATAAATAGGACATCATTCAGATTGCCTCTTCTTAAAATTCAGCAAGCCCCATTACCTACCTGGGGACAAATAAAAAAACCCACATAAGAATGTGAGAGAATGCTTAAAAAAACACATCAGGAGAAAAATAGCACCAACTTGTTTCTTGCTATGGTGGCTTTATTGTTACTTCTGGTACGTATTAAAGGTAATTTTAGTCATTGGGTTTATATTCCAAATCCACCACTCAATAGGTGAGTTCATTGGTGGGATGTTCCTGTACCAATAAAGTAAACAAAAGTTCCTGGTTACCCAGCCCTTATGATGCCCGGGGACCTGCAGTGCCAGCAAAAGAAGAAACCAGAATTCCATTTTATGAGATTGGAGTAAAAAACCGGCCTATTTGTGTTGGGAATGGAGCTCATTGCTTAAAAGCAAGCACAAGAGTCTGGTTATCTATAGTAAATAATAACACCTGGGTAAAGGAGGAAAAAGGTACCTTTTCTTCTCCAAGGAAAGGATTTTAAAGGTATAACTGCTAATAGAATGTTTCCATCACCAGACTTGCTGCTGCCAGAATACTAATGTTGCTTATCTCATTGTTTGGGTGCATTCGGAAGTCTATAGAAGAGAAGCAGCCCAGGTGTTGGTTAATACTTCCAGTGGAAGCATCATAGATTGGAGCCCTTATGGCTCTGTCCGGACGGTGGAAGGGAAGGTATTAAGATGGAAATGGAATGGCAGTGATGAGATTTATACTAGCTCTAAAAATGCCAACAATACAATAATGTCGCATGGACAAGGAATGTCGCATAATGTCCCTCTTGTTTCTGGGGGACCAGTTCAACATCATCTTTGGAAGTTAGTCCTGGAAAGATTATATATTGAGGAATCACTGTTCCTGTAATTTACATCTAAAATTTGAAAGGAACACAATGCATTTTACTCAGGCATGTGTTCACCTCCTTTACCTGTTGCTTGTAGGAACTAGTTATGGAAACCCCTCTAACTATACCATTATATGCCACAATTGTTCTTTATATACATGTCTAAGCTCTTCTATTAGCCTTACTTTTTCTAGACATAACATCTATATTCTCAGGACAAGGACCAGAACCTGGCTTCCTGTGTAACTACATCGCCCATGGCAAAGCTCCCCTTCCATGATGCTGTTTCAACATTTGCTGGAGGTGTTAAAGAAGAGAATAAAAAGCATGCTTGAACTTGTGATAGCCATAATTCTAAAAATAATAGCCATCACAGCCACAGCTGCTACAGCCAGAGTGGCATTGAGCCAAGGTGTACAAACTGTTTATTTTGTGCAGCAGTGGCACAAGGACTCAGAACAATTATGGACCTCTCAAGGACACATAGACTCAGAGTTAAATACTAAGATAAATGATTTAGAACAAGCTGTTGGTATGCTAGGAGGTCAAATTGTTAATCTACAAAGTCAACTTCATTTAAAATGTGATTGGAATACCTCTTCATTGTGTGTTACTCCCATTCCATGGAATCAAACGTGTTTCTTATAGGAAAATGTGAAAAGACATTTATTGTCTGATGGCAGTATTACTGCTGAGATCCTATCTCTTCAGCAACATACCGATAATACTTTTGTGAAACAATTGTCAGAATTGACTGGCACTGATCTCTTACAATGCATCTCTAATGGCACTGAAAACCTTAATCCTTTTCATGTTATCCCATGGTTTAGTGGAAGTGTAGTAGTGATTTGTGTATGTTGTCTCTGTACTATTTGTATATCCTGCTTATGTTGGCAATGAGGTCAGGTCCAGCAACATGCTATGCAAAAATTGCAGTCATCACTCTAATGTTTCAAAAAAAATTTTCAGCATAAAACAAAAGTGGGGAGATGTAGGAATATAGAAATGAGACAAAAGCCTAATATCCTGAGGGAGCAGGGACCAATAAACAAAGCCCAGGGACAGCTGTGGCCTGTTACTTGGGAATCCCAGAAAGCTGGGATTCAAGGAGGCAGATAGCAGCTTCTCCTGTTTGTTGTCCCTTCCTTGCTTGGGATGTTAATGATTGTCTCCTCCCCTGTCTGGAATGTTTTCAACCAGTATTTGTATGAACCTAGTGTTAGGGAAATGGTGAGGTCAATAGAGAATGTAGCCCTCCTTTATTAAAGTGATTATGCATGTTCTTTAGCCCTAAATAAAACTGAGATGCTTCTGGAGTTTGGAGCTCACTTCAAGAGAGATGAGTCTCAGTGAGACCTCTGAAGCTACCTTCATCGGGTCGTCTCGTTGTTTCTTTCAGCACCGACTCATGACATACAACAGTAAGGGAGGGAGAGAGGCTGGCTCCCTGCAGCTGCTCCTCCCTTTTTGCTCTTGCTGTTTTGTTGTTTTCCACCACCATGACTTGCTACACTCTGTGATGTGCCCCTCCACCTTGGAACCAACTAATTATGGAATGAAACTTCCATAAACTGTGGGCTAAGTAGACCTTTTCTTCCTTAATTTTGTCTGTCAGGTATTTTGTCCTAGAAATGGAAGGAAAGTAACCAAAACAGTCTATATGTTTAACATATCTCTGTGACATTTTAATTTCTGTGGCTTTAGCAGACTATCTTGGTTAGCATAGAGATCTTTTTATTATAAAATTTTATGTCAGGGGGATCTCTAGCTTAGGTATATTTTTTTGGCCACTTTGATTAACAGTGTTATATTAGTGGAGCAGAATGGAGCTCAGTTGCAAAGCCTAGCATGTGCACTGCTCTGGGTGTTATTCTTAGCACTGCAAAAAACAAACACAAAACAAAGACAGACAAGAAACCCAGTAACATTTGTGGTAGGTGATAAGTTGTGTCAACTTGAGGAAGCTTGGCTGGGGGCTCTGTGAGTTCCAGGCTGTGGAGTTAAGGCTGTAGGCTGGCCTTGGGGTGTGATTAGTTCCACCCTAGGAAGGATGGGGCCACCCCAGAGTGATTCAGCACAAAATGTGTATACAAAGGAGTTAAGGAAGACTTCTCCACTGGCTGCCCTGCCTGCTTTGAGAAGTCCTGGTCTTCGGAGGCCACTTGCTGTTTGCCTTGGAGCCAGTGAAATATGGACTGAAACCTCCACAAATTGTGAGCTGAATAAACCTTTCCTTCCTTCATTGTGAGTGTTGGGTATTTGTCCCCACAATGAGTGAAAAGTACCTAAGATAACATTAAACATGATGAAGGAAATATTGACAAAGTTTATTTGGCACAATGTTGTTCAACTTGCAAAAGGGCCTGTAGAAAGACAGCATCTGAAATGACTTGGGGCCTGGTAGTCAGTGTTTTTCAACAAGAATGAATTTCTTCTGACAGATACCCTAGTATGGACACTTGAGCACCACTTAGCAGTCACATGTTAAAAAAAAAAATGGTTTATGATCCCAGGGAGCATTAGAAAAATCGAGATCACACAAACCTCTGCCTTTCCCTCTTTTTTTTCATGAATAGATTTTGGCTCCATTTTCCTTAGATTTTATTATCTTTCTCGTACTAATATGTCTGAATACCTTCCTTCCTTCTATGCATTTGTCCCTCCATCTAGAAATTATTAGTTATTGGCTATTACATCCTAGGTATTGTTTTTGGCCCTGGGAATAAGCTAGATGCGAGGCTCTACCTTCAAGGAAGTTATATTCTGTCTGGGTGAGATAGACAATAAAATAAGTATGTTGTAAGTTAGATAGATACAAACTGATGCTTATGGAGATAAAGAAACCAGGAAAAGGTCAGAAGCAAAACTTAAAACATAAGCATCATCAGATGCTTATGATGGCATTTGAACTGTTTATAATGCCAGGTGAAACAGTATGTCTTACTGGTCCCCAAACTGCTAGTATGGTTAAATTAATTTTGGAATACTCATGTTGTGAGTAATTTTGCAGTATTATGTCTTAGATCTAGAATGTCCACCCAACCTGTGTGTTGAGGTGGGGGCCGTTGGAAGGGGAGTGGACCATGGGAGTGCGGCGCTCACCCGTAGTTAGGACGGGTTCCTATTCCTAACGGACTTGCTGTTAGGAGGTGGATCGATCTAAAGAGGGAAGTTAGGAGGGGATCGCCCCTCCCCTCCTCACTTCTCCCTCCCACTCCGGGGTTGCCAAGACCTGCGCAGATCTCTGCAGGACCCTCCCACCACGTGCTTCTGCCCTTGGAACCTTACTGTGAACCCAGGGCTCTAAAAACCCTGAGCCAAAATAATCTGTTTTCATTTAAGATGCAGGTGCTGGGTGTTTGGCTGAGTGACTAAGACACGCAGCCATTAAAAATGTGCTGTACACCGTCATTTGTAACCCAGTAAAATAGTCATGAAATGCTTACAAATAAAAAGCAATCTACAAAAGATAAATGATATCTGGTTTTAGTCCCATAAAATAAATCCAATAGTCTTTGGTTGAGGGAAGTATGGGCAGCTTTGGGACTGTTTCTAGGTCTTTATAAGTCAGCATGGCTCACCCTAAACCTCTATACATGCACAGTTGAATGTGCACAAACGTAGGCGTACAACTTTATGATATTCCTGATAGATAAACTTAACACTAAACGAGTGATACTTCTAAATATATTTCTTCTATTTTAGCATATATTTATAACTTACCAATTTTTATATCTTGGCTTTTTTAGTCTTTATTGAGTTGGTATTTTTTCTTACTATTTCCTAACACATGGATTGGTTCACTTTAAAGGTAACAAAATATAGGCTAGGCTTTAGGCTGGCTTTTGAGCACCTAATTTCATGACTCTATTTAAATAAATATTCACTTGCATATCTAATTTTATTTTGATAATTTTATTGGTAAGATTGTACTTGGGCTAAGTATGGTGGCACAAGGCTATAATGCCAGCATTCTAGGAGACTGAGGCAAAGATATAAACCCAGCCTGGGAAATTTAATGAGAACCTATGTATCCCTGAAATGGGGGAGGGAAGCGGAGCAAGACATAAGGGTTGGGGACAGTGGGATTTGAGGTGACAACTAGTACATTGACAGTGTGCAAGTCTTGGGCTGGCTTGTACTCACTCATCCCTGGCATTGGGGCATTCCAGGAGGACTACCATTCCCTGAAGACTCCAGCCTCAAACAGTCTGTGGATATGGGTTTAATTCCTTTTCTAGCTCTATAGCCATGAGTATTGCCTAAGATGTATCAGCCTTGCATATCCCATCAATTTGACAACAACATGGGTTGCTTGAGCCTCTAATTCTGGAGTGTTATCTTCAATCCCTGCAAGGGGAACTGATGAGTCCAGACTGGGGAGACTGGAGTCAAAGAAGAGGAGTCTTCTTCCTCTTGGAGTTTGTTATAATTTGAAGTTAGATGTCCCACCAAAGCCTCATGCAGTCATGGGGTGGCTTCTAGAGTTTGTGACTGATTCTTAATCCAATGTGGGGACCACAAGCATGAGTGCTACCCTTGCCCTGGGGTGGGCGATCTGCACACAGTACAAGGAGGAGAGAGAGGCTTGCTAGAAGCCACAGCTGCTGTTGCTCCCTTCATTCTTCGCTGTCTTCTGTGGCCATGAACTGCTATCTTCTGTCATGTGGCACTCTGCTTTGGAGTCAGCCAAGTATGGACTGAAACTTCAATGAACTGTGAGCTAAATAAACCTTTTCTTCCTTAGTTTGTGGTGTTGGGTATTTTGTTCCAGCAAGGAGAGAAAATAACTAAGACAGAGGTGATATTCCTAGCCTATAGGCATGGTCATGGTGAGCAAGCAGCCATGGGCAGGATGTCCCACAGTGAAGATGGTTTGCTGTGGAATGAAAAAAATCTGGGCTTGCAAGCTCTGGAAGAGGTTTTAGCCCAAAGGAAGAGAGGGGCAGTCAGGCACCAACAGAAAAGAGTGACTGACCAGTTGACTAACCAGATGACAACTAACCAGTTGTCATCCTAGCTGCACCTGTTGGTGCTCACAGAACGAACAGATGAAGGTTTCCCCAGTGGCGCCTGGAGATGCACCTTGCATTTTATAGTTGTCATCACTGTCTGGGTAACCATGGAAACCTCTGCTCGAGTATCTACTAGGAACTTGACTGGCCTTCCTCCTTCATCCACCATTGCCATGGGTTCCCCAGGGCTGACTAGCAGGGCCCTATGACTCCCACAGTTTGAATTTCCTCTGTTTCAACTGCCAAGGCTTTGTCTTTCTCCCTTTATTTCCTAGCAGCCTGAAGCACTCTCGAAATGTGCTTCTCCTTGCAGTGGCCACACCGGTCTGGGCCTAAAGGGAAACGGTGCAGTGCTGACACAGGCTTTTCTCTCTTAGGCCTCTGGCTCATATTGGGCCTAGTGGCCTCCCTAAAATTTGCCACCAAAATCTGAGCTTGGTCTTTCTGTCACTTCTTTTCCTTTCTTTCCTCTGCCATCTTGGTCCTCTCTTCTCCATGATGATAGATCTTTTGCCACCTCTACCAATTGGGACATGTTGATTCCTGCCAACTCTTCTAGTTTCTACAGTTTGTGTCTAGGGATGACTGAGTGACAAACACCATGCTGATGGTTGGGGCATTTTTGGGAGCCTCTGGATCAAACAGCATATAGGGCAAGTAGGCCTTTAAAAGCCTTTCAGGTAAGCTGTTGGGTGTTTAGTTGGAACTCAGAAGACCTCAGCCATCTTATTCAAATTGGTAGATTGGCAGGCAGCAGTGACCTGGCTGTGCTGTGAGGCCTGACAGCGTCCCTCGAGGACCCTCACGCCATCTGTGATGTTTGGATCCCAGGTTGGGCTCTTCTTTGATAGGACTTCATCTATAGCTTCCTGCTTATCCTGTTCTGTTGCCACTCTCTCTTTCCTAACATGATCCTCACGTGTGTTCCAAATTCTCCTGAGGTAAAAGGGATCAGTAACAGCTTCTGGCCATCACCCCAAGTGAGTGTGAAAAAAAATTGATTCAAGGAGAGTGACGAGAGCTCAGGGGAGAAAGGTGGGTTCTGATCCTTGCAATTACACAGGTCACTAGTACTGGAAGGGACAGAGATCATTACAGACCAAGGCTTTCTGTTTTCCCCAGGCACTGGTACCTGGTACAAGGGAAGAAGAGGTGCAGGGCCTGGAAGACAGCGAATCCCTAGAGGTGGTGTCCACCTTTGGTGACTGCAGCCACCAAGCCCAGTAAGTGGCCAGGTAGGGCTGGTGGGGACAGCAAGTGTTGGGACCAGGTCAGGTGATCCTCCTCCTCAGAGGCAAAGGGAAGGACTCTCAGAGGGTGTGGATTTTCAGAGTGGTCTTTTACCTTTAAAAGCAGGACACACTCAGGAAACCCACATGCACACACCCAAGCCCAAGGGAGAAGAGCTCGGACTAGACACAACCAAGAATCAGTATAAGAAGATTGGTTTGCCTGTAGCCACATTCCAGGTCTTCACAGCTATCTGAGCATCTAGTGTCTCTTCAACTGGTCACTGCAGTTTGCACAACACTCAGCATCCCTGGCTTCATCTTCACCCCATAATCATTCTTGAATCAGTCAAAGTTCCTAATCATAAATTCTAATACAGTGGGCTTGGGGGGCCATGCTGGCAATCTGAATTGGACTATAGATCAGCTATCTCCCACCTCACCTGTTCCCAAGCTCACTCCACCAGAAATCCAAAGGCAAGCCCAGCCTTAGCAGATTGGAGACAGTGGTGACTCCTGCAACAGCTTTGGCCAATCTTTTTTTTTTTTTTTGTCTTTTTGAAACAGGGTCTCGCTGTGCAATTCAGGCTGGCCTTGAGCTCACTTTGCAGCCCAGGCTGGTCTTGAACTCACACTGATCCTCCTGCCTCAGCCTCCTAAGTGCTGGGATTACAGGCGTGCGCCCCGGTATCCAGCTCGCTGATTGATCTTTATCATGATCTTGGGTCTGCTTGACAGTGAAGAAAGGCCCGGGCAGACTAGGTCGGAGTCCAGTGCTCAGGGTCTTGAAGGCAGTGAGGATAGAGGTGGCAGCTACCTGAAGTCACAGGCATAGGTGGGGCGACCACGCAAATGACCACACACAAAAGTCACATTCAAACATGAAAAATGAGTATTTCTCATCCTGGGAAAACAAGAGAACTGCTTTCTTTTTTAATAACTGGGCAGTCAGAATCCCTGACACACAAACCACCTGGCTCAAACAAATGACAAATGGCCACCATGTCCCACAAATTTTGCAGTTCCAACGTCTGGGCAAACAAGGTCCCTGGACAATTAAAAGCAAAACCAAATAACCAAGTGCAGTCAGGCAGCCTGGATGCCTCACTCCATGGCACCCGATCCTTCTCCCTAGCCTGTGGTCCGGGTGACCAACTGAACTCAGCCAAGGTGCTGGTGGACCCCCGGATCACAGATTCCTGGTCTGTGTTGGTGCTCCCTGGAAGGGGCATCCACAGGGATCTAGCTGGTGCCTGAAAATGTTTTGGCAAAGGTGCCTATTTACCTGAGTCACCAGAGGAGGCTTGTTGCAGAGACAAGCAAGTTGATTGGGGGCCAGTGGTGACCCAAAATGCGGGGTGGGGAGATAGTTGCACAGCTCTAGTTCCAGGTCCAGGATGCTGATATGGTTTAGTGCAGCTGCAGAGATACTGCAAAGCATGGGCTTAGCATGTGACAAAGGAACAAAGGTGTTGGATACTACATAGGGCACAAGCGGTCTTATGACAAAGTGCAGGGTGGATTGAGCCAGGTAACTATGGCAGCATGTTCAAGAAACGAAGTGAAGGAAACAGAAGCTTAGATTTTAAAATGACACTAGAACACAAAATGGCATTGGCTTGCTTAGTTTTCTTTCCCTTGGCACTGCCATATGAAGACATAAAAATAAGGCATCCTCTTGGGTGGAGGGAGCCTAGGTCCCATCAAAGGCTGAGCCTTCATCTTGGACTGCAAGCAGTAAGTTTTGTTATTCATTGGTTGTAGTTTTGGTTGTAGCTGTGGATGTGGGCTGAGACAGCTCTGTGCTGGTGTCTGTGCCCAGGCCACTCGCCCTTGGATGACCAGAGCCTCTAACCCCTTCTCTCCAGTCTCCTCATGTGCCTGTGTTGTTAGGAAGCCTAGTCCAGAGGTCCTGACGCTGTGAGGAACCTGCCCCTGCTCCTCAGCGCTCTCTGGGGAAAGATATTTAGATAAGACACACACACCAGAGTGCAGCACAAAGGCAGTGTCCAGTCTGTGCAGGTTTCAGTTGGCAGTTGGTTGGCTCCAAGGTAGGGAAGCATGGCAGGAGGGAAGAGTTCATGGCCTCACAATGGGCAGGGGGAGAAGAGACAGACAGTGGGGAGGCCTGCATTTCAAGGCTGGGTCTCCACTGACTGCCTCCTCTGACAAGGTTTCACTTCCCAGTGTCCAATTAGAGGTCTAACTCATTGATGAGCATCAGACACCCGGGGTCCAGTCACTGCCCAAAAGCCAGCCTATGAGTTCCTGAAACTCTGGAAGTAACATCTACATCTGAACCATAACACCAATTTCCATTTTTTTTAAAAAAAGAAGCTCTCAGTAAACAAGGGATAGAAGAGAACTTTGTTAATCTGATAAAAGATATAAGCAAAGACCAATAGAGACAAGATACTCTTGCCCTTGTTGCAGTGGTGATATCAGAACTTCTAAGTACGATATCAGGGAATATTATAACTCTCAAACTGTTAGATGTATGGTACACCAAATTTGTGTTCTCTAAGAATTAAAGACTGAATTCTAGGAACAGTGGCAGCTAAGAGTAGGAAGACATTTATTCAGAAAGACATCTGGTTCCAGAAAAGCAGGAGGGAGGCCCAAATGGGTTGCCTGGGGATCCCACTTTATAGAAAAATTTTGTAGAGCAATATCCACATGGGCACAATGTGGGCTACAGCTGTGATTAAGCAAATAAGAACTCAACCGTAGCTATCCAGTGAGAAAACAAGCTTCCTAACAAGGGCGCATGGACAGAATAAAGGCTTGCAGGAAACGAGGGGTCCAGAGGTCTTGGTCACCCACCAGGGTGACTGATGTCCACTGAGGCTTCATCGGGTTTGGAGTTTGTCCTCCAAGGAAGTACACAAGCAGGGCATTTCATCTTTATTTTAAGGCTTTGTGGAGGACCCCTTGGGTGATTCTCCTTGAAAGAAGAGCAATGGGGCCGGTGAGAGGGTTAAGTGGTCTAAAGCGCCTGCTTAGGAAAGCTCAGGCAACTGCAGGGACTACAGTTCTATCCCCGGCACCACATGCTGCGCCAGCCTCACCACCAGGGCAGGCTGAGCCAGCCTGAAAATAAATAGATAAAGAAACAAACAAGCAAACAAATAAATAAAATAAAATAAAAGAAGAAGCACAAAATTTAAAAAAAAGAAAGAAAGCAGAGCAATGATCTCCCTTTTGGCTGAACCTGACCCTGTTTCCATGTACTGCCATGTACAGAGCTGTCGGACTCTTCCCTTACCCCCCCCCCCCCCCAAGTGGAGCTAAGCAGTGCACACCAGCCCAGCTGGGTGCCGACATGTGGTCTTGGAAGCGAGGTGCCAGGCCGTGTTGCCTCATCTGCGGCTCCCCAGAAGCGAGTGTAAGCTAGGTGGGAAGGGGAGCCAACCTGCACTGCTGTCAGCGGGAACGCGCCTCAGGGCTGTGACTTCCCAGGGCGCAAAACGTTACACACCAAAGCTGACTCCTCAGCCCCCAAAAGGGAGACACCATCTCAACTTTTTTTTTTTTTTGACGGGACCGGGGTTCAAGCTCATGACCTTGCACTTGCCAGGCAGGCACTTGTGACACACAGCTACCTCCCGGCCATCTCAACTTGTGTTACACACATTACTCTGCACGCACATCCTTCTCTGCGCATTGCAGAGGCGATTTCCGGCCTCCTACCTAGCCCGGCTCACAGCACTCTCCTCCTTCCTGCCTCTCTCAGTCACTCAACCCTGACTCACCCCCTTCTTTACAAATTAATAAAACCTGGGTTTGACCCCGGGTCCAGGCCTTCACTCTGATTAGCCACCATCCTAGCTGGACATAGGACCCCACTGTCTCCCCACAACTACCAATGTGCCTTAGTGTCTTTATTCTCACCTTGGGATGCACTGGAAGTGGTAAATTGGAATTAACTTATTGGCGTTGCGTTAACCTTTCTTTGAGATTACAAATTTTAGCTTCCCAAACCATGATGAGGTTTGCAAAAGGTTTTTTACAAGGCCTGATCTCCAACAGATGTGTCTCCAGCCATAATTACATTATGTCTCACCTTTCCTGATGGCGCAGCCATGTATGACTGCCTGCAATATGCCTAGCTTAGTTGCCCATAACACCCAAGATCAGGAACATGACCATAATGATAATTCTCACATTTCTTATGTTACATTACACTAGAAGATAGAGGAAAGAGGAAGGCAGGAAGGAAGGGAGGGAGGGAGGGAGGGAGGGAGAGAGGGAGTGAGGGAGGGAGGAAGGAGATAGGATTGAAGAAGAAAACCCTAACCCTCTACTCACAGGTGATTCGGTTTATGTATATGGCAAATCTTGTTGCTTTCGTCCAACCACTGCCACTCTCTAGTCTGCCGAGGGAGCACAAGATACACGTAAGACAGTAACTGTGTTTTTTGCATACTGATGTGAATAGTTGGAAAATGCAGAAAAGGCTGGGACATGGCTCCGTGGGAGAACACTTTCTCAGTGCATTGAAAGCCCGGGATTTGGTCTCTAGTGTCACAAAAAAAGCAATAAAAATTGCTGTTTAGAGTTCTAAGGCATATGCAAGGAAACTACAGCAGGACATCACTGAGAGAAATCAAAGGAGACCTGAGAAATAGGGAGTTATTCCTTGTAAATGGATAGATAAGTATGATAGGAAGAAAATTCTCTACTAATTAAGCTACAGATTTAAGGCAATTCCAGTGAAAATCCTGGCAGACATTTTTATTTTGCAGGTTCTAAAATTCATATGGAAAGGTGTGGAGGACCATCTGGACGGCCCTCTTTTTATTACTATTTTTTAAAGAATACAAATAGGGCCAGCAAGATAGCTCAGCGGACTAAAGCACCTGCTTAGGCAAGAGGAGGGACGAGGGTTTGATCCTCCGCACCACATGCCATGCCAGCCCCGCCCCCGGGTGGGCTGAACCGGCCAGAGTCCGGTGCACTGCTGTAGTCCCAGCGCTGGGGAGGCTGAAAGCAGGAGGATCACTATGAGTTTGAGCTGCGTAGTGAGATCCTACAACAACCAAATACATTT
This sequence comes from Capromys pilorides, assembly GCA_004027915.1. Classification (NCBI taxonomy): domain Eukaryota; kingdom Metazoa; phylum Chordata; class Mammalia; order Rodentia; family Capromyidae; genus Capromys; species Capromys pilorides. Next base: position 14,048 of record PVKN010024311.1, read on the forward strand.
TTTAAAAAAAGACATTAGAAATGATGCAAAATTTTATTAAACAAAGTAATAAGAGTTCAACAATGGTTGCTGTACTGCGAGACGGAGGGCCCTCTTGGAAAGGTGAACATCTGGCCCTGTCTCTGTGCGTCCATACGTACAGAGCTTGCTAGGACTTTCCTATTCCCTCGGTTGACTTTACGCAGTGCTAACGGGTCTGGCTGAGGTGCTGACGTGCGGGCTTTAAAGCTAGGCAACGAGTCAGTGACGCTCTGCCTACAGCTCCCAAGCAGTGACCGCGAGCTGGGCTGGGAGAGGCCGTGCTGCCTGCGTGCTGAGAACGGGCAGAGAAGAGAGTCGTGATGCTGCAGGGCATGGGAGACTTCCTTCTCTGTATCCTCTCTCCCTCTCTCTCTCTTTTCCTCTCCCTCTCTCCCTCTCCCTCTCTCCCTCTCTC